>JAVJIX010000166.1:850000-852500 GCA_036785185.1 Paratrypauchen microcephalus
AAAAGCAACAACAACAGCAACAACAACAGCAACAACAACAGCAACAACAACAGGAACAACAGGAACAGCAACAACAGGAACAGCAACAACAGCAGCAGCAACAACAGCAACAACAGGAACAGCAACAACAGGAAACAAACAAAAGAACAAATAAAAGACAAGCAAACAGACGACCGAAGTCAGTCAAAGGCCAAGCTAAACAGGTGAGTCTTGAGCCCACTCTTAAAAACATGAACGTTCTCTGCAGCCCTGAGGTCCTCCGGCAGTTCCATAGACGAGGGCCGTAGTACTGAAAAGACGCCTCTCCGTGAGTGTGTGTCCTGACTTTGGGAATGACCAGGAGCTGCCGGAGGAGCGCAGGGCCAGTGAAGGTTCGTAAGGGGAAAGCAGTTCTGAAAGATAGGAAGGCCCAAGACCATTAAGACATTTAAAGACCAGTAAAAGAACTTTAAAATCTATCCTGTAACTCACAGGGAGCCAATGCAGAGATTTTAAGACCGGTGTAATGTGATCCCGCCCTCTGGACCTAGTCAGGACACGTGCTGCTGAATTTTGCAATAATTACAAACCTGAAATCCTCTTTTTGGGAAGACCAGAGAGCAGGGCATTACAGTAGTCTATACGGCTGGTGACAAAAGCATCAGTGTCTCCGTATTGGCCTGAGAGAGAATAGGGCGAACTCTGGCTATGTTTTTTAGATGATAGAAGCCCATTTTTGTGATGTTCTTGATGTGTGGGATAAAAGTCAGCTCAGAGTCAAAAATGACGCCCAGTTTTTTCACTTGAGGAGATGGGTAAAAAGACTGTGCTTGTAGTTTTGATAAAAGTTTCTCTCTCTGGGCCTCAGGACCGATGACTAAAACCTCAGTTTTGTCCTGGTTAAGCTGGAGACAGTTTCTTGCCATTCAGGATTTGATATCTAGAATACAGTTAAAAAGAGCATCCATTGGTCTGGTGTCATCAGGAGACACGGAAATGTAAAGCTGCGTATTATCTGCAGAGCTGTGGAAGTGGATTCCATGTCTCCTGATGACGCCGCCAAGGGGAAGCATGTACAGGTTGAAAAGCACAGGGCCTAAAATGGAACCCTGGGGGACACCGCATGTGATTTTATGGATCTTGGAGGAGCATGTGTCCATACTTACCATAAATGTTCTGTCTGTGAGATAGGACGTGAACCATTTGTGAACAGCACCAGAGAGGCCGAGGTGTTTTAGGCGAGTTAAAAGAATCATGTGGTCTACTGTGTCGAAGGCAGCGCTCAGATCCAGCAGAACCAACACAGTCACCTTTTGAGAGTCACAGTTTATTCTAAAGTCATTTAAAATCTTTGCCAAGGCAGTCTCGGTGCTGTGGTTCACCCTAAAACCAGACTGAAATTTTTCCAAAATGTTGTGATCATCTAGAAACTCATTTAATTGGATAGAGACAAGTTTCTCTAGAATCTTGCTTAAAAATGGTAAGTTAGACACTGGTCGGTAGTTGTTAAAATCATTAAAATCTAAATTGCTCTTCTTCAGCAGGGGCCTCACCACCGCCGCTTTGAAGGCAGCGGGAAAGACCCCCGTCTGAAGAGAGCAATTCATCATGACCAAAAGTTCATCCCTAAAAGATCCATAAAAAGACTTAAAAAATGGAGTGGGGATTGGGTCTACGAGACATGTGGTGGGCCTCACTGAGGAGAAGACCTTGTCCAGCATCCCAGCATTAACCAGGGCAAAACTGTCCAGAGTTTTCTCTGGGCGAGACAAACACTCAGGTGAGTTAGAAACAGAGCTTTGACAAGATAAAATATTGTATCGGATGGTGTTTATCTTTCCCGTGAAGTGGTCAGCAAACTGCTCGCAGAGAGAGTCAGTGGGTGTCAGGTAAAACGCGTTAGAATCGGGGTTTAGAATGTTTTCAATGGTTGAGAAAAGAACTTTTGGATTATTTTTGTGGTTCGTGATTATTGTGGAAAAGTAACGATTTCTTGCATTCCTTGTAGCATTGTTATGTGACCGTTGCTGATTGATGAATAATTGGTGGTTTATAGTCGTTTTGTTTTTTCTCCATCGACGTTCTGCCTTCCTGCACTCTCTCTTGGATCTCTTCATTCATCCATGGAGGCTTTGATTTGGTTTTAATACTTTTGGTTTTGAGTGGAGCAACCAGATCCAAGGCTGACCGCAGTCTACTGTTGAAATCTTCAGTAATGGAATCACAGGAGGCAGGTAAAACTATTGAGGGATTTTTCTCTAACACCTCGATAAAATTTTCTGCCACTTCAGGGGTCAAATGGCGCTTCCTCACAGTTCTCACAGAGGTGCTTCCTCACAGTTCTCACAGAGGTGCTTCCTCACAGTTCTCACAGAGGTGCTTCCTCACAGTTCTCACAGAGGTGCTTCCTCACAGTTCTCACAGAGGTGCTTCCTCACAGTTCTCACAGAGGTGCTTCCTCACAGTTCTCACAGAGGTGCTTCCTCACAGTTCTCACAGAGGTCTCCTGCTGTATAAAACC
>JAVJIX010000166.1:857500-862500 GCA_036785185.1 Paratrypauchen microcephalus
AACCAAGACTAAACCAAGACTAAACCAGGACTAAACCAGGACTGAACCAGGACTAAACCAGGACTGAACCAAGACTAAAGCAGGACTAAACCAGGACTAAACCAGAACTGAACCAAGACTAAACCAGGATTAACCAGGACTAAACCAGGACTGAACCAAGACTAAACCAGGACTGAACCAGGACTAAACCAGGACTGAACCAAGACTAAACAGGATTAACCAGGACTAAACCAGGACTAAACCAGGAATGAACCACAACTAAACCAGGACTGAACCAAGACTAAACCAGGACTAAACCAGGACTAAACCAGGACTGAACCACAACTAAACCAGGACTAAACCAGGACTGAACCAAGACTAAACCAGGACTGAACCAGGACTAAACCAGGACTGAACCAAGACTAAACCAGGACTAAACCAGGACTAAACCAGGTCTAAACCAGGACTAAACCAGGACTAAACCAGGACTGAACCAAGACTAAACCAGGACTGAACCAGGACTAAACCAGGACTGAACCAAGACTAAACCAGGACTAAACCAGGACTAAACCAGGACTAAACCAGGACTGAACCAAGACTAAACCAGGACTAAACCAGGACTAAACCAGGTCTAAACCAGGACTAAACCAGGACTAAACCAGGTCTAAACCAGGACTAAACCAGGACTGAACCAAGACTAAACCAGGACTAAACCAGGACTGAAACAGGACTGAACCAAGACTAAACCAGGACTAAACCAGGACTTAACCAAGTCTAAACCAGGACTAAACCAGAACTGAACCAGGACTAAACCAGGACTAAACCAGGACTAAACCAGGACTAAACCAGAACTGAACCAGGACTAAACCAGGACTGAACCAGAACTGAACCAGGACTAAACCAAGACTGAACCAGGACTGAACCAGGTCTAAACCAGGACTAAACCAGGACTTAACCAGGACTGAACCAGGACTAACCTAGGACTAAACCAGGACTAAACCAGGACTAAACCAGGTCTAAACCAGGACTAAACCAGGACTGAACCAGGACTGAACCAGGACTAAACGTAGATTTCTCTGGATTCTGACAAACTCTTGACAAAGTGTCTTGCCCAGTGACACAACAACAGTGTGCGATCAACATTAAACCGTAAACACTTGTGAGAGCTGAAGTCCTCGCTCCAGAAACATGAGGCTGAGAGTCCTGGAGTGATGCATCGTGGGTAATATAGTCCTCACATTAAAACTCCATTAGCTGCATTACATCAGCCTGTTTATGAGAATTCTGCCTCTTTTTAAACGTCGTCAGCGGTTTTCCCGTGATAAAAACGCCTCTCACGGCTCAGAGTGATGTGATTTTAATGGCCCTGTCTGTTTACGCTGCTTTTATTTTTATTTTAATGAGAATTATTTCAGAAGAATTTGTTTTTAATGCGCCCGGACAGTCACGGTGACGTCTGAGTCTTGAAGAAGAGGAATTCTGCAAAATGTTTGAAGAGCATCTAGAATCATCCATGCATGTTTGAGTAAAAGACTTAGACATTCTTGCTGATTTATTAAAGAAAAAGTGAAATCTCACATGGTCAGAAGTATACAGACCCTCTGCTCAGTATTTAGTATCAGCTCCTTTTGAGTCTTTTTGGGAATGATGAAGTTTTCCAGCCCTGGATTTGGGGATCCTCTGCCGTTCCTCCTGCAGATCCTCTCCAGTTCTGTCAGGTTGGACGGTGAACGTTGGTGGAGACATTTTCAGGTCTCTCCAGAGATGCTCAGTTGGGTTTAAGTCAGGGCTCTGGGCCAGAGTTGTGGTGAAGCCGCTCCTTCGTTATTTTAGCCGTGTGCTTAGGGTCATCGTCTTGTTGGAAGATGAACCTTCAGCCCAGTCTGAAGTCCTGAGCTCTGGAGAAGGTTTACGTCCAGGATATCCCCGTACTCGGCCGCGTTAATCTTTCCTGATGCTCCACCACCATGCCCCCCCCCCCCCCACAGCCTGATGCTCCACCACCATCTGCCCCCCCCCAACACCACCATGCTTCACTGTTGGACTGTATTGGACAGGTGATGAGCAGGGCCTGGTTTTCTCCACACAAACCGCTTAGAATTAAGGACAAAAACTTCTGTCTTGGTCTCATCAGACACAGAATCTTATTTCTCACCATCCTGGAGTCCTTCAGGTGTTTTTTACAAACTCCATGTGTCTTTCATGTGTCTTCACTGAGGAGAGGCTTCCGTCGGGCCACTCTGCCATAAAGCCCCGACTGGTGGAGCTGCAGTGATGGTCGACTTTCCTAAACTTTGTCCATCTCCCGAGCGTATCTCTGGAGCTCAGCCACAGTGATCTTTTGGTTCTGCTTTACCTCTCTCACCGCGGCTCTTCTCCCCCGATCGCTCAGTTTGGCCGGACGGCTCTAGGAAGGGTTCTGGTCATCCCAAACGTCTTACATTCAAGGATTCCGGAGGCTCCTGTGCTCTTAGGAACCTTAAAGGGATATGCCACCCCCAGGTCAAATTTGGGCATCTCCCCACAGTCCAGAGACTAAAATAAGTGGTGGAAAGCGTTTTCCTGGTCACCCAGCCATTGTCCGAGTCTGTCAGCACTGACCGCCGCGGTATCTGCTGCTCCTCCGCGTTAGACTGGAGTCTAGACTATTTTTCAGTGCGGAAAAACAAAGCCGAATCACACAGCACGCTGCCAGGGGAATCCCTGTTACGCACCAGGAAGGGAGTTCCCCTGTTGTGCAGCGTGCTGTGTGATTCGGCTTTGTTTTTCCGCACTGAAAAATAGTTCCCACCCAAAATGACCAAGGCAAGCTCTCCGTGTTGATTTGCACATTTATTTGCACTCGATATGAATGCGCACTACACAGAAAGTAATTGGGAAACGCATCGAGCAAATTAATTCCTTTTGGCCGAAATCTTTCTCTGGCTCCGTTAGACTCCAGTCTAAGGCGGAGGAGCAGCAGATACCGCGGCGGTCAGTGCTGACAGACTCGGACAATGGCTGGGTTAGCAGGAAAACGCTTTCCACCACTTATTTTAGTCTCTGGACTGTGGGGAGATGCCCAAATTTGACCTGGAGGTGGCATAGCCCTTTAAGTGCAGCACAAATGTTTTTGTGACCTTGTCCAGATCTGATCTGAACCCGAGCGGTGTTCTGTTATTGGACTTCTGTGCTAGCCACGGTTTGTCCATAACGAACACCATATTCGAGCACAAGGGTGTCCACCAGTGCACGTGGCACCAGGACACCCTAGGACGGAGGTCGATGATCGACTTTGTTGTCGTGTCATCTGACCTCCGGCTGCGTGTCTTGGACACTCGGGTGAAGAGAGGGGCAGAGCTGATCACCACCTGGTTGTGAGTTGGGTCCGCTGGTGGGGGAGGAAGCCGGAGAGACCTGGCAGGCCCAAGCATATCGTGAAGGTCTGTTGGGAACGTCTGGCAGAGCCCTCTGTCAGTGCACCTTCAACTCACACCTCCGGGAGAGCTTCTCCTGGATTCTGGGGGAGGCTGGGGACATAGAGTCCGAATGGGCTCTTTTCTCAGCCTCTATTGTCGATGCGACCACCTGTAGCTGTGGTCGTAAGGTCTGTGGTGCTTGTCGCGGCGGCAATCCCCAAACCCGGTGGTGGACACCGGAAGTAAGGGATGCCGTCATGCTGAAGAAAGAGTCCTATTGGGCCATGTTGGCTCATGAGACTCCTGAGGCAGCTGACGGGTACCGGCAGGCCAAGCATGCTGCAGCCCGGGTGGTCGCAGAGGCAAAAACTCAGGTTTGGGAGGAGTTCGGAGAGGCCATGGAGGAGGACTATCAGACGGCCTCGAAGAAATTCTGGCAAACCGTCCGGCGCCTCAGAAGGGTGAAGCAGTGCTTCACCAACACTGTTTACAGTGCGGGTGGGGGGCTGTTGACCTCGACTGGGGATGTTATCGGACAGTGGAAGGAATACTTTGAGGATCTCCTCAATCCCGCTGTCACGTCTTCTGAGGAGGAAGCAGAGGCTGGAGACTCGGAGGTGGACTCGTTCATCACCCTGCCTGAAGTCACTGAGGTGGTTGGAAAGCTCCTTGGTGGCAAGGCCCCGGGGGTGGATGAGATCCGTCCTGAGTATCTTAAATCTCTGGATGTTGTAGAGCAGTCTTGACTGACACATCTCTGCAACATGGCGTGGCGGTCGGGGACAGTACCTCTGGACTTGCAGACCGGGGGGGTGGTCCCTCTGTTTAAGAAGGGGGACCGGAGGGTGTGTTCCAATTATTGGGGAATCACACTCCTCAGCCTTCCTGGTAAGGTCTATTCCAGGGTGCTGGAGAGGAGAATTCGGCCGATAGTCGAACCTCTGATCCAGGAGGAGCAGTGTGGTTTTCGTCCCGGCCGGGGAACACTGGACCAGCTCTATACTCTCCATCGAGTGCTCGAGGGTTCATGGGAGTTTGCCCAACCAGTCCACATGTGCTTTGTGGATCTGGAGAAGGCATTCGACCGTGTCCCTCGTGGGGTCCTGTGGAGAGTGCTCTGGGAGTACGGGGTTCGGGGCCCTTTGCTAAGGGCTGTTCGGTCCCTGTATGACCAGAGCAGGAGCTGTGTTCGCATTGCCGGTAGTAAGTCAGACCTGTTTCCGGTGCATGTTGGACTCCAGGGCTGCCCTTTGTCACCGGTTCTGTTCATTATATTTATGGACAGAATTTCTAGGCGCAGTCAGGGGCCGGAGGGGATCTGGTTTGGGAACCACAGGATCTCATCTCTTCTGTTTGCAGATGATGTTGTCCTGATGGCTTCATCGAACCGAAACCTCCAGCATGCACTGGGGCGGTTTGCAGCCGAGTGTGAAGCGGCTGGGATGAGGATCAGCTCCCCCAAATCCGAGGCCATGGTTCTCGACTGGAAAAAGGTGGCTTGCCCTCTCCGGGTGGGTGGGGAGTCCTTGCTTCAAGTGGAGGAGTTCAAGTATCTCGGGGTCTTGTTCTCGAGTGAGGGGAGGATGGAGCGTGAGATTGACAGGTGGATCGGTGCGGCGTCGG
>JAVJIX010000166.1:867500-927500 GCA_036785185.1 Paratrypauchen microcephalus
TCTGATTAAGGATTTAGACTTTTTCCTTTACAAAACCAAACGAGTTTAACATTAAGAGAGAAAATCTGTGGATTTGTGTTTCCAAAGTCGATCCGGAAACAAACAAACAGAAGATTTGTTTCAGGATCTAATACTTGGTTAATATAAAGCCTCAGACTGTTGTTGTTTTAACACGATCAACAACAACAACAACAAAACATTTTCTGTTCATTGGAAATTAGATTTAGGGAGGCCCTGCCTGATCCATAGGGGGCGCCGCACCACGATCTTTGGGAACGGTAAATCTAGACCAACATTTTGAGAACAGATAATTCCTTAAATACTACAATTTATTATGATATAAAATCCTAAATGTTCAATGTTTCTGATGGAAATAATAAACTAATCATATTAATAACTACTACTACTACTACTACTACTACTACTACTACTACTACTACTACTACTGCTACTAGTACTACTACTACTGCTACTAGTACTACTACTACTACTACTGCTTCTACTACTACTACTACTAATAATAATAATACCTACTAATAAACACTCATAAAAATGTGTCTTTTCTCTAAATTTGGTTATAAACATGGTTTAAATGTTTAATTTTATGATGATGTCATTGTGGAGATCTTTGGTCGTCTGTGGCCTCAAAAAGTTTGATAAAGTCAGAAAATCAGTCGTGGGTCAACACCAGCCTGAGGAACATCTGATGATGAAGATAAACTGGATCAAACTCAGATCTGTGAGTTTTATGAATTCAAATCCCCTTTGTGTTTTTACACTGATGTAAACATGGTTTTGTGTAAATGAAATAAAATCTGTCGGACTCTTGTGTGGTTTTTTGAGCCCCGCCCCCTGATCACGTGAATACGTCCATGTACGTAATACATCCACTTATCGATATTGAATCAGCCGGTATCTGAAGTGAGCGGTGTGCGATCTGTGAGGTGTGAGTTTTCATCAGAACAACAGTTAAAATGTTTATTTAAAGACATTTACATCAGACCAAAATCTGCACTGGCGTCAGAGCTGTTCTCGGTTTAAGGTTTACAGTTAGTTTCAGTTTATCTAAAAACAGGACGACGCTCGCGGCCTGCTCTGTTAGCATTAGCATTAGCAGTCAAGACTATCCGCGGTCATGTTTGAGTCATACAAAGTGACGTGGACGTTACAGGCTGGTATTAAAACAGGTTTCTTTTATTGTCAAATTAAAATAACATAATAATTTGTAAATAATGCAAACGTTGATGTAGCTAACGTAGCTAATGTATCTGATCGTCGGCTCACGTAGGGAACGTAGCTGACGTGGCGTTGAACAGTAACAGGAAGTGAACGTTCTAAAGTCATTCTGGGACTAACACATGGAGAAACAGACATTAGATCTTGTGGGGTTTTGTCTCATTTTTGTTTCTTATCCACAGTTTCATCATGGTCGTCCCATTTTTACACCACTCCAGTAACTGTGGTGCAGAATGTGAACATGTTTAATGTGAATAAACTGAAATCAGGATTATAAATATTTGTTTTACAGATGCAGGAGCAGAAGCAGAAGAGCAGCAGTCCACAAACAGGTCAGTGTGAGGTTCAGGTCAGACTCTGCACATGGATCTGATGGTTCTGATCAGTGGAGACCCTCCTGGTCCTTCTGAGAAGCTGTTTTTTCAAACATCAATATTTCTGGCAGAGTCGAGGTCAGTCATGTGACCCACGGTGTGATGGGTCAAGTCGAGTTTTAAAACGCACATGCTTCAAATGCTTCAACAAAAGGGTCTGTTCGTCACCTTGGGGATCCTCGAGGGTCTCCATTTTTTTTTTTTTTTTTTGCTGTTTTACCATAACAGCAGCACGGGGAAGAGTGGCTAGCACTCACGCCTCACAGCAAGAAGGTTCCGGGTTTGATCCCCGGGTCACCTGGGCTTTTCTGTGTGGAGTTTGCACGTTCTCCTCGTGTCTGGGAGGGTTTCCTCTGGTTTCCTCTGCTCCAGGGACGACAGGTGGAAATGAGCTCCAGAGCTCCAGCCTGCAGGTTCAGAAGAACACTGTCCCCGTCTCACCAAGAAAATGAATAAAGGAGAAAACTTCAACTAATTTTATTAGAGCCGACTAAATATCAATCATTTATGGTGTATTTGTGTGTTGAATGGAAGAGGATTATGTGTGGAAAAATAATCTTCCCACTGACTTCTGTTATAAACACGTCACGACTAAAACATTATAACACAAAAGACCAAGATCTGACCAGGTCATGTTCACAACATTCAGTTTGGGTCAGAAAATGAGTCGAGGCTAAAGTAAAGAGGAGGCTCCTGGAGCTCCTGTGCAGATGATCTCAACAGCCGAGATGAGGAGGAGGATGAGAGCTCAAAATATGACCTGAAAATGAAACTAAAGATGCAGGTGCACAGCAGAAAGGGTCAAAGGTGAGAGGTCATCAGGACATGTGACTGACCCATGAGTCCCTGAGGACCAGACAGTTACACAGTCACCAACCATCTGCAGCTCCACAGCCCTCACAGATGTTTTGGATTCTCACAAATATCAGAGAGTTTCACTGATGAGGTCAGGTGAGGAGGAGGGGTCAGGTGAGGAGGAGGAGTCAGGTGAGGAGGAGGGGTCAGGTGAGGAGGAGGGGTCAGGGGAGGAGGAGGGGTCAGGTGAGGAGGAGGGGTCAGGTGAGGAGGAGAGGTCAGGTGAGGAGGAGGGGTCAGGTGAGGAGGTGGGGTCAGGGGAGGAGGAGGGGTCAGGTGAGGAGGAGGGGTCAGGTGAGGAGGTGGGGTCAGGTGAGGAGGTGGGGTCAGGGGAGGAGGAGGGGTCAGGTGAGGAGGAGGGGTCAGGTGAGGAGGAGGGGTCAGGTGAGGAGGGGTCAGGTGAGGAGGAGGGGTCAGGTGAGGAGGAGGGGTCAGGTGAGGAGGAGGGGTCAGGTGAGGAGGAGGGGTCATTATTCTCACACATTTCTTCTGTGTTCTTAGGGCTCTTTGGATTTCTTTGGGGGCTTTCATCACTGGTGCTTCAGCAAAGAGGCTCCTGATGTGGATGTGTCCTGATAGGCTAAGATCTGCAGAGGGGCGGGTCCTCCTCTTTGCTCTTCAGAGATGGAACATCTCTGCCCAAAATGAGCTGATTGTCCACATGAGGGCAGCATTGATGCCACTGATGCGAACTCTCCTAGTGGAGATTGGAGTTCAAAGTTTCAATATAATCCTGCATCAGATTTAAGACGTGACTGTCACTTTGGGACAGTGAAGTGAGCTTGGTCATCATATCCCTGGACGTGTCAAGATCAGCAGTACCATGTGTGATGATTAAGAACATTCAGTCCTCCTGAAGTCCTCCTGAAGTCCTCCTGAAGTCCTCCTGAAGTCCTCCTGAAGTCCTCCTGAAGTCCTCTTGGTGTCTGTGATCTGCAATAAACTTCTGTATGACACATTCAGACTGTCTCGTGTCTTTTCTGTTTTTGTGGACGACCTCGAAAAACTTTACAACAGAAAGTACTCAAGCACAGTAAAGTATAAGTACCTGAAGGATGGGAGGGTGTCAAGTACTACTACATCCAGAACTCAACCAGGACTAAACCAGGACTGAACCAGAACTAAACCAGGACTAAACCAGGACTGAACCAGGACTGAACCAGAACTAAACCAGGACTAAACCAGAACTAAACCAGGACTAAACCAGGACTAAACCAGAACTAAACCAGGACTAAACCAGGACTAAACCAGGACTAAACCAGGACTAAACGTAGATTTCTCTGGATTCTGACAAACTCGAGGGTGAAGTGTCTTGCCCAGCAACACAACAACAGTGTGCGATCAACATTAAACCGTAAACACTTGTGAGAACTGAAGTCCTCGCTCCAGAAACACGAGGCTGAGAGTCCTGGAGTGATGCATCGTGGGTAATGTAGTCCTCACATTAAAACTCCATTAGCTGCATTACATCAGCCTGTTTATGAGAATTCTGCCTCTTTTTAAACGTCGTCAGCGGTTTTCCCGTGATAAAAACGCCTCTCACGGCTCAGAGTGATGTGATTTTAATGGCCCTGTCTGTTTACGCTGCTTTTATTTTTATTTTAATGAGAATTATTTCAGAAGAATTTGTTTTTAATGCGCCCGGACAGTCACAGTGACGTCTGAGTCTTGAAGAAGTTGGTGGAGACATTTTCAGGTCTCTCCAGAGATGCTCAGTTGGGTTAAGTCACGGGTCTGGGCCGGAGTTGTGGTGAAGCCGCTCCTTCGTTCTTTTAGCCGTGTGCTTAGGGTCATCGTCTTGTTGGAAGGTGAACCTTCAGCCCAGTCTGAGGTCCTGAGCTCTGGAGAAGGTTTTCGTCCAGGATATCCCCGTACTCGGCCGCGTTCATCTTTCCTTTGATTGCGACCGGTCGTCCTGCCCCCCCCCAGCCTGATGCTCCACCACCATGCCCCCCCCCCCCTCCACCACCACCACCATGCTTCACTGTTGGACTGTATTGGACAGGTGATGAGCAGGGCCTGGTTTTCTCCACACAAACCGCTTAGAATTAAGGACAAAAACTTCTGTCTTGGTCTCATCAGACACAGAATCTTATTTCTCACCATCCTGGAGTCCTTCAGGTGTTTTTTACAAACTCCATGTGTCTTTCATGAGTCTTCACTGAGGAGAGGCTTCCGTCGGGCCACTCTGCCATAAAGCCCCGACTGGTGGAGCTGCAGTGATGGTCGACTTTCCTAAACTTTGTCCATCTCCCGAGCGTATCTCTGGAGCTCAGCCACAGTGATCTTTGGGTTCTGCTTTACCTCTCTCACCGAGGCTCTTCTCCCCCGATCGCTCAGTTTGGCCGGACGGCTCTAGGAAGGGTTCTGCTCGTCCCAAACGTCTTCCATTTAAGGATTCTGGAGGCCCCTGTGCTCTTAGGAACCTTAAGTGCAGCACAAATGTTTTTGTGACCTTGTCCAGATCTGGGCCTTCCACAGTTGTGTCTCTGAGCTCTTCAGGCACTTCCTTTGACCTCATGATTCTCATTTGCTCTGACCTGCACTGTGAGCTGTGAGCTCTTATATAGACAGTTCAGATCAATATTGTTGATATTGTGTTGGAAAGTTTATAATGTCCAAGTGAGTAATGAGTTGGTTTTGACCCAGTCCTTTATGGTTATTGCAGTGTGGGGTGTTGTGTGGCTACTCAAAAACAAATAGTTGAGATAGTTCCAGAACTATTTCAGTGTAGTGAGCTCCTCCCTGCAGCCAGATATAAACAGGGTCTAACCAGCACTAGAACCAGAACTGACGAAGCCTCTCGGATGAGCGGCGAAACGTTTTCAACCAAACAAACTTTGTCCATTTGACAAATTGAATTTCTCCTTTTATCATGTATTCTACCTGGACCACTGAGGGACTCTTCACGCAAACTGGTGCAGAGATATGTCTGCCAGGTCAGGTCACACCCGAGGAACATCATGTTCTGGTCATGATGAAAAGATTACATTAACAGTGATTTGTTTCCTCATAGCTTCATGAACACCACACCACATCCTCGTGTTTTTGTCTCAACTCAAGTGTAGCAGCTTGATTCTTGATTGACACATGAGGTTTTATGTTACAAAACTACCAAAATTGACATTTTTGTAACTTGCCTGAGGAAAACCAATGAACTGTCAATATTTTACAAACTCAGACATATTAGTGTTGACTCTGTGCTGACACACCACACAAACATGAGTTCTTAATCAGGCGCAGAGGTTGGTATGCAGGCAGCCTGTATCTCCAGCGTGAAAGTGAAAGGCACAGTGTGACTAGTGAATGGTCAGTCAAAAATGATTCAGGAGGTTAGTTAGAATTACTTAAAAACATGAGCTTTTTCAGCATAAAAACACAATTTGTTACATGCCTATTATTTTATTAAGTTGATAGCTTATTTCAAGAAGTTGATCAAAATGAAAAATAAAGAAAGCTGTCTCAGAAATACATTGGTTTTGGATAAGCATTTTTGCTTTCACTTAACAAGGAAAAGTATTAAGTTAGTGAAACTTCATAATATTAAGTTAGTGCAGCTTCTGATTATAAATGCATGCAGAGGAAGTGATCAACGCCCATTTTATGTATGCTGCCAGGCGCAAGGTGCAACAGCGAGGGGGAGACCGCTTGATTTGGTGAGTAAATATATATACTGAAGTGTCCACAGCGTGCTTTGTCCTCGGCCTTTAGATAATGTTTCCAAAGTAACTTCATGTTTAATGTTAGAAGTGCGTCGAAGGGGATGGCGGAACTTCTGGGAGACTTGGGAGTTTGCAAAATAACTCGCCAACGAGAGAAGAGGTTTCCACTCACACACACTCACACACACTCACACACACTCACACACATTAGTGAAGACTGCACGGTGAAAATAGACAAGAAATATCGGACTGGGTTTGTGTTGTTTGTGAATTTGGGGAGGTTTGAGGGAATGTTTGCTCTCGGGGTGACGGCATTAAATCGTTTGGAGCAACGTATGCCCGTGAAAGCGGGATAGAAAGACAAAGAGATCCTTGCTCATTCACACACTCGTGCATGCACATACACGACATGCAGACATTGATGAAGATTGCACGTTGAAAATTGACTAGTAAATATCGGACTGGGTTTGTGGAAGTTTGAGAGAAGTTTGAGAGAAGGTTTGGTGTTGGGGCGACGCCATTAAACACACAGGTTTTAGGCCTTTGCCACGTGGTTCCCCACAGGCGGTGCATTCTCACCGTATTTTTTCTTCTTTTTCAGAAACGAGGAACTGGTCGGAACACAAGGTTAGGACGAACTCTCATCCATCCATCCATCCATCCATCTTCTTCCGCTTTTTCCATTTCTGGGTCGCAGAGGCAGCAGATCTGCCGCCCAGAACACAATGCACCAGCCCTCATGAAACCTCCCGCGGGTGGTGGGTCCACGGGAGGAACGAACTCTCATTTCAAAAATGAGTTGGATTTGTAAAATTTGCACATTGAAAACACCAAGAAAGACTGACTTATTAAAGCATTACAGACTTAGACAGGGCCGTGGTGGACAGGTACTCCCCTGTCTTTATTGGGAGTGTTACTGCTCATTTAAAACATGGGGCAGTCTGCGAACGCATTTGTCAAGAGGGCATTCAACCCGTGAGACAGTAATGCACACAGAAGTCCTGTCTTATAAATGTCCGTGTTGCTCTTTAAACACCATCTCCACAGAAAAAGAATATTTTGAGCACATTGGTCATGATCTAAAAAAATGCAAACTGTGTCTTGTGTTTTTGAAAATTGTCATTTCAAAACAAACATTTATGGAATCTTTGCCTCTCATAGGAGAAATTTCGAATTACTCTGTGTACATGTACATATGGTTTTACGGCGGCTGAGTGGCTAGCAAAGGTTCCGGATTGGACATAAAGCCTTAAGCATTTCTGAGAATTGACACACCTAAGGAATTCTGCAAAACCTGTTCGGTTCTCTCATCACAAACATATTTGAAAATAGGGGTGGGTATTTTTCATCCAGGATATACTCCGCCGCGTTCATCTTTCCTTCGATTGCGACCGGTCGTCTTGCCCCCACAGCCTGATGCTCCACCACCATGCCCCCCCCCCCACAGCCTGATGCTCCACCACCATGCCCCCCCCCACAGCCTGATGCTCCACCACCATGCCCCCCCCCACAGCCTGATGCTCCACCACCATGACCCCCCCCCCACAGCCTGATGCTCCACCACCATGCCCCCCCCACACACACACAGCCTGATGCTCCACCACCATGCCCCCCACAGCCTGATGCTCCACCACCATGCCCCCCCACAGCCTGATGCTCCAACACCATGACCCCCCCCACAGCCTGATGCTCCAACACCATGACCCCCCCCACAGCCTGATGCTCCACCACCATGCCCCCCCCCACACACACACACAGCCTGATGCTCCAACACCATGCCCCCCCCCACAGCCTGATGCTCCACCACCATGCCCCCCACAGCCTGATGCTCCAACACCATGACCCCCCCCCACAGCCTGATGCTCCACCACCATGCCCCCCCCACAGCCTGATGCTCCAACACCATGCCCCCCCCACAGCCTGATGCTCCAACACCATGACCCCCCCCCCCACAGCCTGATGCTCCACCACCATGCCCCCCCACAGCCTGATGCTCCAACACCATGACCCCCCCACAGCCTGATGCTCCACCACCATGCCCCCCCCACAGCCTGATGCTCCAACACCATGCCCCCCCACAGCCTGATGCTCCAACACCATGACCCCCCCCCCACAGCCTGATGCTCCACCACCATGCCCCCCCACAGCCTGATGCTCCAACACCATGACCCCCCACAGCCTGATGCTCCACCACCATGCCCCCCCACAGCCTGATGCTCCACCACCATGCCCCCCCCCCACACACACACACAGCCTGATGCTCCACCATGCTTCACTATTGGACTGTACTGGATAGGTGTGAACCGGCAGATTAGCTCAACTGGTAAGTCACTGACTTTCCCCGGAGGGATGTGAGTTCAAATCCCTCCTGGCAATAAGCAAGCCAGTGTGGGTCCTTGGGCAAGACCCTTCAAGGTACTGCCCCCCGAGCGCTGAAAGATGGCTGCTCACTGCTCCTGAAAAGGATGGGTCAAATGCAGAAGTCAAGTTTCTCCCGTGTGTCACTGTGTGAGACAAATAAAGGCTTCATAAAGCTGTCTGTTGTGCAGTGTTTTTCCCATTGATGATAAACAAATCATAGAAACAGTACACATGACCCACATCCTCATACTTTTAATACCTAGTTACATTGATGATGTTATCAGACAGCTAAGAACAAGGTGCAGCATATAAAAAGAAGGTCAAGTGTCACTTGCACCAGCCTCCACCTGGACCCGGAACTACAAACATGTCAAAACAAGGTCTGATTTTCTGATTTTCTGATTTTCTGATTTTCTGATCAGTTCTTTGATTTGACACTGTTCATGTTGAGTATTTCAGATCAGTGGGGTGTCGTGATTTAACAGATTCAGTGTTGGACAAACTTGTCAGAGTTAATTGGAGCTGGAGTTCAATTTAAATATTTGAGTTTATTGAACTTAATATGAAAAAAGGTCAAATCTGTGAAGGGGAAAATGAGAAAAGATCAGGTTCAACATTTGAACTTTGATTCAAGATTTTACTGAGATATTTTTAAAGGAAAAACCATGTGAACAACAACAAAAAGTTTGATATTTGTTTTTTAAAGTCTTTTTGTGCCTCTTCTTTTGAACGTGACACATTTCATGTTTTTTCAGTTTTAATAGATAATTCCTTAAATACTACAATTTATTATGATATAAAATCCCAAATGTTCAGTGTTTCTGATGGAAATAATAAACTAATAATATTAATAACTACTACTACTACTACTACTACTACTACTACTACTACTAATAATAATAATAAATATAGCCGCAAGCGGCGATGATCGGCCCTCGCTTGCACTCGCAGCCCCCTGCTATCGCGCCATTTTCCTATTCCCATGAACCATCTATGTACTAAATTAGGTGTGGCTACACCAAAGTTTTTGCCGGGCGTCCTAATGGCAGGGACAGATGTTTGACCTGTTACCATGGCAACATGATGTGAGATGCCGTGGGGTCATCATTGTGTTTTTTGATCGAGACCCTGTCACGAATGTGTGGTCCAAATTTGGTGTGTCTACGGCAAAGTAAAATTTTTCTGTTCCATGCAATCTCCCTAGGGGGCGCTATTATGGACAATTGAGATTTTCTTATATCAATCTGTGTAGGGCCGGGGTGTTCACCAACGATTAAAGTTTGAGTAAAATCGGCCAAAGTATGTGCGAATTATCACTCGTCAAAGTTTGACAGGAAATGGCGCCTTCGCCACCAGGTCACATGGTCTATCCAAAATGGCTGGTTGGTTGCCTAGTAACGGTATAATATACTTTTTGTTTATCTTCCCATGATGCATCTGTGTACCAAATTTTGTTTGACTACACCAAAGTTTTTCCAGAGAATCCTAATGACAAGGACAGATGTTTGGCCTGTTGCCATGGCAACACGATGGGAGATGCCCGGGGTCATCATTGAGATTTTTGATCGAGACCCTGTCACGAATGCGTGTACCAAATTTGGTATGTCTATGACAAAATAAAATTTTGCACTTCCATGCAATCTCCCTAGGGTGCGCTATAGTGTCCATTTCAGATTTTCTTATAGAAATTTATTCAGGGCCGGGGTGTCCACCAACGATTGAAGTTTGAGTGAAATCGGCCAAAGTATGTGCGAATTATCACTCGTCGAATTTGATGGCGAGCCACAAAAACGAACCTGAAATTTGTGGCGTTGTCACGGAAACACCGTTCACTCTTTTAGAACGCTTTTAACAACTTTTAATGTCCCACTTGTCTAGATGATACAGCACGATTCTGGTGAGTCTGGGTCAAAAACCCTAGGAGGAGTTCGTTAAAATACGAGGACAGGAAAATGCGCCCTCGGTGCCAGGTCACGTGCTCGGTCCAAAATGGCCGACTTCCTGTTGGTCGCTTAGCAACCGCATAATATACTTTTTTGTTCCTTATCTCATGATGCATCTGTGTACCAAATTTGGTATGGCTACGACAAAGTTTATGCCGGGCGTCCCATTGGCGACGACAGATGTTTGGCCTGTTGCCATGGCAACACGATGGGACATGGCGTGTTGACGTCATTAAGTTTTTTGATCGATACCTCGTCACGAATATGTGTACCAAATTTGGTATGTCTACGACAAAGTAAAATTTTGCGCTTCCATGCAATCTCCCTAGGTGGCGCTATAGCACCTATTTCAGATTTTCTTATATCAATCTGTTCAGGGCCGGGGTGTCAACGAACGATTAAAGTTTGAGTGATATCGGCCAAAGTATGCGCAAATTATCGCTCGTTGAAATTTGATGGCGAGCCGCAAAAACGAACCCGAAATTTGTGGCGTTGTCACGGAAACACCGTTCACTCTTTTAGAACGCTTTTAACAACTTTTAATGTCCCACTTGTCTAGATGATACAGCACGATTCTGGTGAGTCTGGGTCAAAAACCCTAGGAGGAGTTCGTTAAAATACGAAGACAGGAAAATGCACCCTCGGTGCCGGGTCGCGTGCTCGGCCCAATATAGCTGACTTCCTGTTGGTCGCCTAGCAACGCCATAATATATTTTTTGGTTCGTAACGACATGACCTATCCACCACCCGAATTTCGTTTATCTACGACAAAGTTCATTTATCGGGTATAGCCATAGGCGCAATGTATTTTGATTTTTGAGGTGGCGCTGTGGAGCCATCTTTAAAGATTTTTTAATACAGATTATTTGTAAATTCCTTTTTTGGCGTTCTTGAATTTTGCGCAAAATTTCGTGAGTTTTCGTCAGTGGGAAGTACCCGAAACCTGAAAAAAGTGGTCGGGAAAATAATAATAATAATAAATATAGCCGCAAGCGGCGATGATCGGCCCTCGCTTGCACTCGCAGCCCCCTGCTAACGCGCCATTTTCCTATTCCCATGAACCATCTATGTACCAAATTAGGTGTGGCTACACCAAAGTTTTTGCCGGGCATTCTAATGGCAGGGACAGATGTTTGACCTGTTACCATGGCAACATGATGTGAGATGGAGTGGGGGTGTCATGTGTTTTTTAATCGAGACCATGTCACGAATGTGTGGTCCAAATTTGGTGTGTCTACGGCAAAGTAAAATTTTTCTGTTCCATGCAATCTCCCTAGGGGGCGCTATTACGGCCAATTGAGATTTTCTTATATCAATCTGTGTAGGGCCAGGGTGTTCACCAACGATTAAAGTTTGAGTAAATTCGGCCAAAGTATGTGCGAATGATCACTTGTCGAAGTTTGACAGGAAATGGCGCCTTCGCCACCAGGTCACATGGTCTATCCAAAATGGCTGGTTGGTTGCCTAGCAACGGTATAATATACTTTTTGTTTATCTTCCCATGATGCATCTATGTACCAAATTTTGTTTGACTACACCAAAGTTTTTCCAGAGAATCCTAATGACAAGGACAGATGTTTGGCCTGTTGCCATGGCAACACGATGGGAGATGCCCGGGGTCATCATTGAGATTTTTGATCGAGACCCTGTCACGAATGTGTGTACCAAATTTGGTATGTCTACGACAAAATAAAATTTTGCACTTCCCTAGGGGGCGCTATATCGTCCATTTCAGATTTTCTTATAGAAATCTGTTCAGGGCCGGGGTGTCCACCAACGATTGAAGTTTGAGTGAAATCGGCCAAAGTATGTGCGAATTATCACTCGTCGAATTTGATGGCGAGCCACAAAAACGAACCTGAAATTTGTGGCGTTGTCACGGAAACACCGTTCACTCTTTTAGAACGCTTTTAACAACTTTTAATGTCCCACTTGTCTAGATGATACAGCACGATTCTGGTGAGTCTGGGTCAAAAACCCTAGGAGGAGTTCGTTAAAATACGAGGACAGGAAAATGCTCCCTCGGTGCCAGGTCACGTGCTTGGTCCAAAATGGCCGACTTCCTGTTGGTCGCTTAGCAACCGCATAATATACTTTTTTGTTCCTTATCCCATGATGCATCTGTGTACCAAATTTGGTATGGCTACGACAAAGTTTATGCCGGGCGTCCCATTGGCGACGACAGATGTTTGGCCTGTTGCCATGGCAACACGATGGGACATGGCGTGTTGACGTCATTAAGTTTTTTGATCGATACCCCGTCACGAATATGTGTACCAAATTTGGTATGTCTACGACAAAGTAAAATGTTGCGCTTCCATGCAATCTCCCTAGGTGGCGCTATAGCACCTATTTCAGATTTTCTTATATCAATCTGTTCAGGGCTGAGGTGTCAACGAACGATTAAAGTTTGAGTGATATCGGCCAAAGTATGCGCGAATTATCGCTCATTGAAATTTGATGGCGAGCCGCAAAAACGAACCCGAAATTTGTGGCGTTGTCACGGAAACACCGTTCACTCTTTTAGAACGCTTTTAACAACTTTTAATCTCCCACTTGTCTAGATGATACAGCACGATTCTGGTGAGTCTGGGTCAAAAACCCTAGGAGGAGTTCGTTAAAATACGAAGACAGGAAAATGCACCCTCGATGCCAGGTCGCGTGCTCGGCCCAATATAGCTGACTTCCTGTTGGTCGCCTAGCAACGCCATAATATATTTTTTGGTTCGTAACGACATGACCTATCCACCACCCGAATTTCGTTTATCTACGACAAAGTTCATTTATCGGGTATAGCCATAGGCGCAATGTATTTTGATTTTTGAGGTGGCGCTGTGGAGTCATTTTTAAAGATTTTTCAATACAGATTATTTGTAAATTCCTTTTTTGGCGTTCTTGAATTTTGGGCAAAATTTCGTGAGTTTTCGTCAGTGGGAAGTACCCGAAACCTGAAAAAGTGGTCGGGAAAATAATAATAATAAGAAAAACCAGAACAGTAACAATATAGTGCCACGAATGGTGGCACTAAATATATCAATGGAAAGGGCGCGCGTCCAGTAACGCACCCGTGGGGTCCATTGACACCTACCAGCGCGTTGCACACGTTCCACGCTGGTTCTGCAGTGCTTCGCACCGCAGAACGGTTACAATAGGCCCTATGCGCTCTTCAGCGCTCGGGCCTAAATATAGCCGCAAGCGGCGATGATCGGCCCTCGCTTGCACTCGCAGCCCCCTGCTAACGCGCCATTTTCCTATTCCCATGAACCATCTATGTACCAAATTAGGTGTGGCTACACCAAAGTTTTTGCCGGGCATCCTAATGGCAGGGACAGATGTTTGACCTGTTACCATGGCAACATGATGTGAGATGGAGTGGGGGTGTTAATATGTTTTTTGATCAAGACCATGTCACGAATGTGTGTACCAAATTTGGTATGTTTACGACAAAGTAAAATTTTGCGCTTCCATGCAATCTCCCTAGGTGGCGCTATAGCACCTATTTCAGATTTTCTTATATCAATCTGTGTAGGGCCGGGGTGTTCACCAACGATTAAAGTTTGAGTAAATTCGGCCAAAGTATGTGCGAATTATCACTCGTCGAAGTTTGACAGGAAATGGCGCCTTCGCCACCAGGTCACATGGTCTATCCAAAATGGCTGGTTGGTTGCCTAGCAACGGTATAATATACTTATTGTTTATCTTCCCATGATGCATCTGTGTACCAAATTTTGTTTGACTACACCAAAGTTTTTCCAGAGAATCCTAATGACAAGGACAGATGTTTGGTGTGTTGCCATGGCAACACGATGGGAGATGCCCGGGGTCATCATTGAGATTTTTGATCAAGACCCTGTCACGAATGTGTGTACCAAATTTGGTATGTCTACGACAAAGTAAAATTTTGTGCTTCCATGCAATCTCCCTAGGGGGCGCTATAGCGTCCATTTCAGATTTTCTTATAGAAATCTGTTCAGGGCCGGGGTGTCCACCAACGATTGAAGTTTGAGTGAAATCGGCCAAAGTATGTGCGAATTATCACTCGTCGAATTTGATGGCGAGCCACAAAAACGAACCTGAAATTTGTGGCGTTGTCACGGAAACACCGTTCACTCTTTTAGAACGCTTTTAACAACGTTTAATGTCCCACTTGTCTAGATGATAGAGCACGATTCTGGTGAGTCTGGGTCAAAAACCCTAGGAGGAGTTCGTTAAAATACGAAGACAGGAAAATGCACCCTCGGTGCCGGGTCGCGTGCTCGGCCCAATATAGCTGACTTCCTGTTGGTCGCCTAGCAACGCCATAATATATTTTTTGGTTCGTAACGACATGACCTATCCACCACCCGAATTTCGTTTATCTACGACAAAGTTCATTTATCGGGTATAGCCATAGGCGCAATGTATTTTGATTTTTGAGGTGGCGCTGTGGAGCCATTTTTAAAGATTTTTTAATACAGATTATTTGTAAATTCCTTTTTTGGCGTTCTTGAATTTTGCGCAAAATTTCGTGAGTTTTCGTCAGTGGGAAGTACCCGAAACCTGAAAAAAGTGGTCGGGAAAATAATAATAATAATAAATATAGCCGCAAGCGGCGATGATCGGCCCTCGCTTGCACTCGCAGCCCCCTGCTAACGCGCCATTTTCCGATTCCCATGAACCATCTATGTACCAAATTAGGTGTGGCTACACCAAAGTTTTTGCCGGGCATCCTAATGGCAGGGACAGATGTTTGACCTGTTACCATGGCAACATGATGTGAGATGGAGTGGGGGTGTCACTGTGTTTTTTGATCGAGACCATGTCACGAATGTGTGGTCCAAATTTGGTGCGTCTACGACAAAGTAAAATTTTTCTGTTCCATGCAATCTCCCTAGGGGGCGCTATTACGGCCAATTGAGATTTTCTTATATCAATCTGTGTAGGGCCGGGGTGTTCACCAACGATTAAAGTTTGAGTAAAATCGGCCAAAGTATGTGCGAATGATCACTCGTCGAAGTTTGACAGGAAATGGCGCCTTCGCCACCAGGTCACATGGTCTATCCAAAATGGCTGGTTGGTTGCCTAGCAACGGTATAATATACTTTTTGTTTATCTTCCCATGATGCATCTGTGTACCAAATTTTGTTTGACTACACCAAAGTTTTTCCAGAGAATCCTAATGACAAGGACAGATGTTTGGCCTGTTGCCATGGCAACACGATGGGAGATGCCCGGGGTCATCATTGAGATTTTTGATCGAGACCCTGTCACGAATGTGTGTACCAAATTTGGTATGTCTACGATAAAATAAAATTTTGCACATCCATGCAATCTCCCTAGGTGGCGCTATAGCGTCCATTTAAAATTTTCTTACATTGATCTGTTCAGGGCCGGGGTGTCCACAAACGATTAAAGTTTGAGTGAAATCGGCCAAAGTATGTGCGAATTATCACTCGTCGAATTTGATGGCGAGCCACAAAAACGAACCTGAAATTTGTGGCGTTGTCACGGAAACACCGTTCACTCTTTTAGAACGCTTTTAACAACTTTTAATGTCCCACTTGTCTAGATGATACAGCACGATTCTGGTGAGTCTGGGTCAAAAACCCTAGGAGGAGTTCGTTAAAATACGAGGACAGGAAAATGTGCCCTCGGTGCCAGGTCACGTGCTCGGTCCAAAATGGCCGACTTCCTGTTGGTCGCTTAGCATCCGCATAATATACTTTTTTGTTCCTTATCCCATGATGCATCTGTGTACCAAATTTGGTATGGCTACGACAAAGTTTATGCCGGGCGTCCCATTGGCGACGACAGATGTTTGGCCTGTTGCCATGGCAACACGATGGGACATGGCGTGTTGACGTCATTAAGTTTTTTGATCGATACCCCGTCACGAATATGTGTACCAAATTTGGTATGTCTACGACAAAGTAAAATTTTACACCAAAGTTTTTGCCGGGCATCCTAATGGCAGGGACAGATGTTTGACCTGTTACCATGGCAACATGATGTGAGATGGAGTGGGGGTGTCACTGTGTTTTTTGATCGAGACCATGTCACGAATGTGTGGTCCAAATTTGGTGCGTCTACGACAAAGTAAAATTTTTCTGTTCCATGCAATCTCCCTAGGGGGCGCTATTACGGCCAATTGAGATTTTCTTATATCAATCTGTGTAGGGCCGGGGTGTTCACCAACGATTAAAGTTTGAGTAAAATCGGCCAAAGTATGTGCAAATTATCATTCGTCGAAGTTTGACAGGAAATGGCGCCTTCGCCACCAGGTCACATGGTCTATCCAAAATGGCTGTTTGGTTGCCTAGCAACGGTATAATATACTTTTTGTTTATCTTCCCATAATGCATCTGTGTACCAAATTTTGTTTGACTACACAAAGGTTTTTCCAGAGAATCCTAATGACAAGGACAGATTTTTGGCCTGTTGCCATGGCAACACGATGGGAGATGCCCCGGGTCATCATTGAGATTTTTGATCGAGACCCTGTCACGAATGTGTGTACCAAATTTGGTATGTCTACCACAAAATACAATTTTGCACTTCCATGCAATCTCCCTAGGTGGCGCTATAGTGTCCATTTCAGATTTTCTTATAGAAATCTGTTCAGGGCCGGGGTGTCCACCAACGATTGAAGTTTGAGTTAAATCGGCCAAAGTATGTGCGAATTATCACTCGTCGAATTTGATGGCGAGCCACAAAAACGAACCTGAAATTTGTGGCGTTGTCACGGAAACACCGTTCACTCTTTTAGAACGCTTTTAACAACTTTTAATGTCCCACTTGTCTAGATGATACAGCACGATTCTGGTGAGTCTGGGTCAAAAACCCTAGGAGGAGTTCGTTAAAATACGAGGACAGGAAAATGCGCCCTCGGTGCCAGGTCACGTGCTCGGTCCAAAATGGCCGACTTCCTGTTCGTCGCTTAGCAACCGGTTAATATACTTTTTTGTTCCTTATCCCATGATGCATCTGTGTACCAAATTTGGTTTGGCTACGACAAAGTTTATGCTGGGCGTCCCATTGGCGACGACAGATGTTTGGCCTGTTGCCATGGCAACACGATGGGACATGGCGTGTTGACGTCATTAAGTTTTTTGATCGATACGCCGTCACGAATATGTGTACCAAATTTGGTATGTCTACGACAAAGTAAAATTTTGCACTTCCATGCAATCTCCCTAGGTGGCGCTATAGCACCTATTTCAGATTTTCTTATATCAATTTGTTCAGGGCCGGGGTGTCAACGAACGATTAAAGTTTGAGTGATATCGGCCAAAGTATGCGCGAATTATCGCTCATTGAAATTTGATGGCGAGACACAAAAACGAACCCGAAATTTGTGGCGTTGTCACGGAAACACCGTTCACTCTTTTAGAACGCTTTTAACAACTTTTAATGTCCCACTTGTCTAGATGATACAGCACGATTCTGGTGAGTCTGGGTCAAAAACCCTAGGAGGAGTTCGTTAAAATACGAGGACAGGAAAATGCGCCTTCAACTCCGGGTCGCGTGCTCGGTCCAATATTGCCAACTTCCTGTTGGTCGCCTAGCAACGCTGTAATATATTTTTTGGTTCGTAACGACATGACCTATCCACAACCCGAATTTCGTTTGTCTATGACAAAGTTCATTTTCCGGGTATAGCCATAGACGCAATGTATTTTGATTTTCGAGGTGGCGCTGTGGAGCCATTTTTAAAGATTTTTTAATACAGATTATTTGTAAATTCTTTTTTTGGCGTTCTTGAATTTTGTGCAAAATTTCGTGAGTTTTCGTCCGTGGGAAGTACCCGAAACCTGAAAAAGTGGTCGGGAAAATAATAATAATAAGAAAAACCAGAACAGTAACAATATAGTGCCACGAATGGTAACACAAAATATATCAATGGAAAGGGCACACGTCCAGTAACCCACCCGTGGGGTCCATTGACACCTACCAGCGCGTTGCACACGTTCCACGCTGGTTCTGCAGTGCTTCGCACCGCAGAACAGTTACAAAAGGCCCTATGCGCTCTTCAGCGCTCGGGCCTAAATATAGCCGCAAGCGGCGATGATCGGCCCTCGCTTGCACTCTCTGGGGGGGTGGCGCTAACGCGCCATTTTCCTCCCCTTTTTTCTAGCTGGATGCATGTGTGAGTTTGTGCGTTATCTGGATGCATTTGTGTTGAATGCCTGGGGTTGAGGTGGGGAGGGGTTGTTTGTTTTGCCTTTTAATTTCAATTATTTGAAGAGGAGGGTCACTCATAAGCCTTTCCTGCACTGTTCTGTTATTTTCTTCTTCTTTTGTGTGTATTTTTGTTCTTTTAAATGCTGGGTGCAAACATTAAAAAATCAATTGAATAAATAAAAATATGAGGACAGAAAATGGTGCCTTTGACATCAGGTCACATGGCCTATCCAATATGGCTGGTTGGTTGCCTAGCAATGACGTAATATACTTTTTTGTTCCTCTTCCCATGATGCATCTGTGTACCAAATTTGGTTTGGCTATGACAAAGTTTTTGCCTGGCGTCCCATTGGCGAGGACAGATGTCTGGCCTGTTGACATGGCAACACGATGGGAGATGGTGTGGGGGCGTCATTGAGTTTTTTGATTGAGACCCTGTCATGAATGTGTGTACCAAATTTGGTGTGTCTACGGCAAAGTAAATTTTTTCTGTTCCATGCAATCTCCCTAGGGGGCGCTAATATGGCCATTTTAGATTTTCTTATATCAATCTGCTCAGGGCCGGGTTGTCCACCAACAATTAAAATTTGAGTGATATCGGCCAAAGTGTGTGCGAATTATCATTCGTCGAAATTTGACACAAAATGGCGCCTTCGCCACCAGGTCACATGGTCTATCTAATATGGCTGGTTGGTTGTCTAGCAACGATGTAATATACTTTTTTGTTCCTCTACCCATGATGCATCTGTGTACCAAATTTGGTTTGGCTATGACAAAGTTTTTGCCTGGCGTCCCATTGGTGTTTGGCCTGTTGCCATGGCAACACGATGGGACATGGCGTGTTGGCATCAATGAGTTTTTTTATCGAGACCCTGTCACGAATGTGTGTACCAAATTTGGTATGTCTACGACAAAGTAAAATTTTGCACTTCCATGCAATCTCCCTAGGGGGCGCTATAGTGTCCATTTCAGATTTTCTTATAGAAATCTGTTCAGGGCCGGGGTGTCCACCAACGATTGAAGTTTGAGTGAAATCGACCAAAGTATGTGCCAATTATCACTCGCCGAATTTGATGGCGAGCCACAAAAACACACCTGTAATTTGTGGCGTTGTCACGGAAACACCGTTCACTCTTTTAGAACGCTTTTAACAACTTTTAATGTCCCACTTCGTCTAGATGATACAGCACGATTCTGGTGAGTCTGGGTCAAAAACCCTAGGAGGAGTTCGTTAAAATACAAGGACAGGAAACTGCGCTCTCGGTGCCAGGTCACGTGCTCGGTCCAAAATGGCCGACTTCCTGTTGGTCGCCTAGCAACCGCTTAATGTACTTTTTTGTTCCTCTTCCCATGATGCATCTGTGTACCAAATTTGGTTTGGCTACGACAAAGTTTTTGCCTGACATCCCATTGGCAAGGAGAGAAGTTTGGCCTGTTGCCATGGCAACACGATGGGACATGGCGTGTTGGCGTCATTGAGTTTTTTGATCGAGACCCTGTCATGAATGTGTGTACCAAATTTGGTATGTCTGCGACAAAGTAAAATTTTTCTGTTCCACACAATCGCCCTAGGTGGCGCTATAGCACCCATTTCAGATTTTCTTATATCAATATGTTTAGATCCAGGGTGTCCACCCAAGATTAAAGTTTGACTGAAATCGGGCAAAGTATGTGCGAATTATCACTCATCGAAGTTTGACAAAAAATGGCGCCTTCGCCACCAGGTCACATGGTCTATCCAATATGGCTGGTTGATTGCCTAGCAACGACGTAATATACTTTTTTGTTCCTCTTCCCATGATGCATCTGTGTACCAAATTTGGTTTGGCTACGACAAAGTTTTTGCCTGACATCCCATTGGCAAGGAGAGAAGTTTGGCCTGTTGCCATGGCAACACGATGGGACATGGCGTGTTGGCGTCATTGAGTTTTTTGATCGAGACCCTGTCATGAATGTGTGTACCAAATTTGGTATGTCTGCGACAAAGTAAAATTTTTCTGTTCCACACAATCGCCCTAGGTGGCGCTATAGCACCCATTTCAGATTTTCTTATATCAATATGTTTAGATCCAGGGTGTCCACCCAAGATTAAAGTTTGACTGAAATCGGGCAAAGTATGTGCGAATTATCACTCATCGAAGTTTGACAAAAAATGGCGCCTTCGCCACCAGGTCACATGGTCTATCCAATATGGCTGGTTGATTGCCTAGCAACGACGTAATATACTTTTTTGTTCCTCTTCCCATGATGCATCTGTGTACCAAATTTTGTTTGACTACACCAAAGTTTTTCCAGAGAATCTTAATGACAAGGACAGATGTTTGGCCTGTTGCCATGGCAACACGATGGGACATGGCGTGTTGGCATCATTGAGTTTTTTTATCAAGACCCCGTCACGATTGTGTGTACCAAATTTGGTATGTCTACGACAAAGTAAAATATTGCGCTTCCATGCAATCTCCCTAGGTGGCGCTATAGTGTCCATTTCAGATTTTCTTATATCAATCTGTTCAGGGCCGGGGTGTCCACCAATGATTAAAGTTTGAGTGAAATCGGCCAAAGTATGTGCGATTTATCGCTCGTCGAAGTTTGATGGCGAGCCGCAAAAACGAACCCGAAATTTGTGGCGTTGTCACGGAAACACCGTTCACTCTTTTAGAACGCTTTTAACAACTTTTAATGTCCCACTTGTCTAGATGATACAGCACGATTCTGGTGAGTCTGGGTCAAAAACCCTAGGAGGAGTTCGTTAAAATACGAGGACAGGAAAATGCGCCCTCGGTGCCGGGTCGCGTGCTCGGTCCAAAATGGCCGACTTCCTGTTGGTCGCTTAGCAACCGCATAATATACTTTTTTGTTCCTTATCCCGTGATGCATCTGTGTACCAAATTTGGTTTGGCTACGACAAAGTTTATGCCTGGAGTCCTATTGGCGACGACAGATGTTTGGCCTGTTGCCATGGCAACACGATGGGACATGGCATGTTGACCTCATTAAGTTTTTTGATCGATACCCCGTCACGAATATGTGTACCAAATTTGGTATGTCTACGACAAAGTAAAATTTTGCGCTTCCATGCAATCTCCCTAGGTGGCGCTATAGCACCTATTTCAGATTTTCTTATATCAATCTGTTCAGGGCCGGGGTGTCCACCAACGATTAAAGTTTGAGTGAAATCGGCCAAAGTATGCACGAATTATCGCTCATTGAAATTTGATGGCGAGCCGCAAAAACGAACCCGAAATTTGTGGCGTTGTCACGGAAACACCGTTCACTCTTTTAGAACGCTTTTAACAACTTTTAATGTCCCACTTGTCTAGATGATACAGCACGATTCTGGTGAGTCTGGGTCAAAAACCCTAGGAGGAGTTCGTTAAAATACGAAGACAGGAAAATGCGCCCTCGGTGCCGGGTCACGTGCTCGTTCCAATATGGCCGACTTCCTGTTGGTCGCCTAGCAACGGTGTAATATAGTTTTTTGTTCCTATTCCCATGATGCATCTGTGTACCAAATTTGGTTTGGCTACGACAAAGTTTTTCCTGGGTGTCCCATTGGCAAGGAGAGAAGTTTGGCCTGTTGCCATGGCAACACGATGGGACATGGCATGTTGGCGTCATTGAGTTTTTTGATCGATACCCCGTCACAAATATGTGTACCAAATTTGGTATGTCTACGACAAAGTAAAATTTTGCGCTTCCATGCAATCTCCCTAGGTGGCGCTATAGCACCCATTTCAGATTTTCTTATATCAATCTGTTCAGGGCCGGGGTGTCCACCAACGATTAAAGTTTGAGTGAAATCGGCCAAAGTATGCGCGAATTATCGCTCGTCGAAGGTTGATGGCGAATCGCAAAAACGAACCCGAAATTTGTGGCGTTGTCATGGAAACACCGTTCACTCTTTTAGAACGCTTTTAACAACTTTTAATGTCCCACTTGTCTAGATGATAGAGCACGATTCTGGTGAGTCTGGGTCAAAAACCCAAGGAGGAGTTCGTTAAAATACGAGGACAGGAAACTGCGCCTTCGGCGCCGGGTCACGTGCTCGTTCCAATATGGCCGACTTCCTGTTGGTCGCCTAGCAACGGCATAATATATTTTTTGGTTTGTAACGACATGACCTATCAACCACCCGAATTTCATTTGTCTACGACAAAGTTCATTTTTCGGGTATAGCCATTGGCGCAATGTATTTTGATTTTCCAGGTGGCGCTGTCGAGCCATTTTTAAAGATTTTTTAATACAGATTATTTGTAAATTCATTTTTTTGAAATTTCGTGAGTTTTCGTCGGTGGGAAGTACCCGAAACCTGAAAAAAGGGGGGGAGGAAAATAATAATAAGAATAAGAAAAACCAGAACAATAACAATATGGTGCCACCTATGGTGGCAATATATATATCAATGGAAAGGGCTCGTGTCCAGTAACGCACCCGTGGGGTCCATTGTCAATGACGAGCGCGTTGCGCTCGTCATTGACCTCATCGATTACTCACTTGCCCAATACATATTTTTGGCGTTTACGATGGTTAACGATTACAATTATGCCGCTTTCGCGGCAATGGGCAGTGCCAGTCTGTGTTATTGGATCCTATGAGTGTCACTATAGTGTGGCATTGAGTGTTTGGAAAAGGGAGAGCGCTTCGCGCTCTGGTTTTGTGGGCACACATGACATCGTGCACTGCGTGCACGATGTCATGTGTGCCCACAAAACAATTACAATTTTGCCGCCACGGGCGGTGCCACCGTGCCAGGTCAGCGGGCACCAGTCGTTGACATGAGTGCTAGGTGCTTAAAAAGGGGAGAGCGCTTCGCGCTCTGCTGCGTGCGCAAAACAAAGCGCTTCGCGCTTTGTTTTGCGCACGCTGGTGGGCTGAGAATGTTTTGGGGTGAACAATTACAATTTGGCCGCTATCGCGGCCACGGGCGATGCCACCGTGCCAAGTCAGCGGGCACCAGTCGTTGACATGAGTGCTAGGTGTTTAAAAAGGGGAGAGCGCTTCGCGCTCTGCTGCGTGCACAAAACAAAGCGCTTCGCGCTTTGTTTTGCGCACGCTGGTTCTGCAGTGCTTCGCACTGCAGAACAGTAACAAAAGGCCCTACGCTTTAGCGCTCGGGCCTAATAAATATAGCCGCAAGCGGCGATGATCGGCCCTCGCTTGCACTCGCAGCCCCCTGCTAACGCGCCATTTTCCTATTCCCATGAACCATCTATGTACCAAATTAGACCCTGTCACGAATGTGTGTACCAAATTTGGTATGTCTACGACAAAATAAAATGTTGCACTTCCCTAGGGGGCGCTATATCGTCCATTTCAGATTTTCTTATAGAAATCTGTTCAGGGCCGGGGTGTCCACCAACGATTGAAGTTTGAGTGAAATCGGCCAAAGTATGTGCGAATTAACACTCATCGAATTTGATGGCGAGCCACAAAAACGAACCTGAAATTTGTCGCGTTGTCACGGAAACACCGTTCACTCTTTTAGAACGCTTTTAACAACTTTTAATGTCCCACTTGTCTAGATGATACAGCACGATTCTGGTGAGTCTGGGTCAAAAACCCTGGAAGGAGTTCGTTAAAATACGAGGACAGAAAAATGCACCCTCGGTGCCAGGTCACGTGCTCGGTCCAAAATGGCCGACTTCCTGTTGGTCGCTTAGCAACCGCATAATATACTTTTTTGTTCCTTATCCCATGATGCATCTGTGTACCAAATTTGGTATGGCTACGACAAAGTTTATGCCGGGCGTCCCATTGGTGACGACAGATGTTTGGCCTGTTGCCATGGCAACACGATGGGACATGGCGTGTTGACGTCATTATGTTTTTTGATCGATACCCCGTCACGAATATGTGTACCAAATTTGGTATGTCTACGACAAAGTAAAATTTTGCGCTTCCATGCAATCTCCCTAGGTGGCGCTATAGCACCTATTTCAGATTTTCTCATATCAATCTGTTCAGGGCCGGGGTGTCAACGAACGATTAAAGTTTGAGTGATATCGGCCAAAGTATGCGCGAATTATCGCTCATTGAAATTTGATGGCGAGCCACAAAAACTAACCCCAAATTTGTGGCGTTGTCACGGAAACACCGTTCACTCTTTTAGAACGCTTTTAACAACTTTTAATGTCCCACTTGTGTAGATGATACAGCACGATTCTAGTGAGTCTGGGTCAAAAACCCTAGGAGGAGTTCGTTAAAATACGAGGACAGGAAAATGCACCCTCGGTGCCGGGTCGCGTGCTCGGCCCAATATAGCTGACTTCCTGTTGGTCGCCTAGCAACGCCATAATATATTTTTTGGTTCGTAACGACATGACCTATCCACCACCCGAATTTCGTTTATCTACGACAAAGTTCATTTATCGGGTATAGCCATATTTTGATTTTTGAGGTGGCGCTGTGGAGCCATTTTTTAAGATTTTTTAATACAGATTATTTGTAAATTCCTTTTTTGGCGTTCTTGAATTTTGCGCAAAATTTCGTGAGTTTTCGTCCGTGGGAAGTACCCGAAACCTGAAAAAGTGGTCGGGAAAATAATAATAATAATAATAAATATAGCCGCAAGCGGCGATGATCGGCCCTCGCTTGCACTCACTGGGGGGGTGGCGCTAACGCGCCATTTTCCTCCCCTTTTTTCTAGCTCGATGCATGTGTGAGTTTGTGCGTTATCTGGATGCATTTGTGTTGAATGCCTGGGGTTGAGGTGGGGAGGGGTTGTTTTTTTGTGCCTTTTAATTTAAATTATTTTAAGAGGAGGGTCAATCATAAGCCTTTCCTGCACTGTTCTGTTATTTTCTTTTTCTTTTGTGTGTATTTTTGTTCTTTTAAATGCTGGGTGTAAACATTAAAAAAAATCAATTGAATAAATAAAAATATGAGGACAGAAAATGGTGCCTTTGACACCAGGTCACATGGCCTATCCAATATGGCTGGCTGGTTGCCTAGCAACGACGTAATATACTTTTTTATTCCTATTCCCATGATGCATCTATGTACAGAATTTGGTGTGGCTATACCAAACTTTGTCGAGCATCCTATTGGCGGGGACAGAGGTTTGGCCTGTTACCATGGCAACACGATGTGAGATGGCATGGGGGTGTCACTATGTTTTTTGATCAAGACCATGTCACGAATGTGTGGTCCAAATTTGGTGTGTCTACGGCAAAGTAAAATTCTTCTTTTCCATGCAATTACCCTAGGGGGCGCTATTATGGCCATTTCAGATTTTTTTTTATGTCAATCTGTTCAGGGCCAGGGTGTACACCAAAACTATTAGCACATTATCACTCGTCCAAGTTTGACAGGAAGTAGCGCCGTCACCACCAGGTCACATGGTTTATCCTATATGGCTGGTTGGTTGCCTAGCAATGGCGTAATGTACTTTTTTGTTCCTCTTCCCATGATGCATCTGTGTACCAAATTTGGTTTGACTATGACAAAGTTTTTGCCAGGCGTCCATTGGCGAGGACAGATGTTTGGCCTGTTGCCATGGCAACACGATGGGACATGGCGTGTTGGCGTCATTGAGTTTTTTGATCGAGACCCTGTCATGAATGTGTGTACCAACTTTGGCATGTCTAAGACAAAGTAAAATTTTGCACTTCCATGCAATCTCCCTAGGGGGCGCTATAGCGTCCATTTCCGATTTTCTTATATCAATCTGTTCAGGGCCGGGGTGTCCACCAACGATTAAAATTTGAGGTAAATCGGCCAAAGTATGCGCGAATTATCGCTCGTCGAAGTTTGATGGCGAGCCGCAAAAACGAACCCGAAATTTGTGGCGTTGTCACGGAAACACCGTTCACTCTTTTAGAACGCTTTTAACAACTTTTAATGTCCCACTTGTCTAGATGATACAGCACGATTCTGGTGAGTCTGGGTCAAAAACCCTAGGAGGAGTTCGTTAAAATACGAGGACAGGAAAATGCGCCCTCGGTGTCAGGTCACGTGCTCGGTCCAAAATGGCCGACTTCCTGTTGGTCGCCTAGCAACCGCATAATATACTTTTTTGTTCCTCTTCCCATGATGCATCTGTGTACCAAATTTGGTTTGGCTACGACAAAGTTTTTGCTTGACATCCCATTGGCAAGGAGAGAAGTTTGGCCTGTTGCCATGGCAACACGATGGGACATGGCGTGTTGGCGTCATTGAGTTTTTTGATCGATACCCGGTCATGAATATGTGTACCAAATTTGGAATGTCTACGACAAAGTAAAATTTTGCGCTTCCATGCAATCTCCCTAGGTGGCGCTATAGCACCCATTTCAGATTTTCTTATATTAATCTGTTCAGGGCCGGGGTGTCCACCAACGATTAAAGTTTGAGTGAAATCGGCCAAAGTATGCGCGAATTATTGCTCGTCGAAGGTTGATGGCGAATCGCAAAAACGAACCCGAAATTTGTGGCGTTGTCACGGAAACACCGTTCACTCTTTTAGAACGCTTTTAACAACTTTTAATGTCCCACTTGTCTAGATGATACAGCACAATTCTGGTGAGTCTGGGTCAAAAACCCTAGGAGGAGTTCGTTAAAATACGAGGACAGGAAACTCCGCCTTCGGCGCCGGGTCACGTGCTCGTTCCAATATGGCCGACTTCCTGTTGGTCGCCTAGCAACGGCATAATATATTTTTTGGTTTGTAACGACATGACCTATCCACCACCCGAATTTCATTTGTCTACGACAAAGTTCATTTTTCGGGTATAGCCATAGACGCAATGTATTTTGATTTTCCAGGTGGCGCTGTCGAGCCATTTTTAAAGATTTTTTAATACAGATTATTTGTAAATTCCTTTTTTGGCGTTCTTGAATTTTGTGCAAAATTTCGTGAGTTTTCGTCGGTGGGAAGTACCCGAAACCTGCAAAAAGGGGGGGAGGAAAATAATAATAATAATAAGAATAAATAATAATAATAATAAGAAAAACCAGAACAATAACAATATGGTGCCACCTATGGTGGCAATATATATATCAATGGAAAGGGCTCGCGTCCAGTAACGCACCCGTGGGGTCCATTGTCAATGACGAGCGCGTTGCGCTCGTCATTGACCTCATCGATTACTCACTTGCCCAATACATATTTTTGACGTTTACGATGGTTAACGATTACAATTATGCCGCTTTCGCGGCAATGGGCAGTGCCAGTCTGTGCTATTGGATCCTATGAGTGTCACTATAGTGTGGCATTGAGTGTTTGGAAAAGGGAGAGCGCTTCGCGCTCTGGTTTTGTGGGCACACATGACATCGTGCACTGCGTGCACGATGTCATGTGTGCCCACAAAACAATTACAATTTTGCCGCCACGGGCGGTGCCACCGTGCCAGGTCAGCGGGCACCAGTCGTTGACATGAGTGCTAGGTGCTTAAAAGGGGAGAGCGCTTCGCGCTCTGGTGCGTGCGCAAAACAAAGCGCTTCGCGCTTTGTTTTGCGCACGCTGGTGGGCCGAGAATGTTTTGGGGTGAACAATTACAATTTGGCCGCTATCGCGGCCACGGGCGATGCCACCGTGCCAAGTCAGCGGGCACCAGTCGTTGACATGAGTGCTAGGTGTTTAAAAAGGGAGAGCGCTTCGCGCTCTGCTGCGTGCACAAAACAAAGCGCTTCGCGCTTTGTTTTGTGCACGCTGGTTCTGCAGTGCTTCGCACTGCAGAACAGTAACAAAAGGCCCTACGCTTTAGCGCTCGGGCCTAATAATAATAATAATAAGAAAAACCAGAACAGTAACAATATAGTGCCACGAATGGTAACACAAAATATATCAATGGAAAGGGCGCACGTCCAGTAACCCACCCGTGGGGTCCATTGACACCTACCAGCGCGTTTCACACGTTCCACGCTGGTTCTGCAGTGCTTCGCACCGCAGAACAGTTACAAAAGGCCCTATGCGCTCTTCAGCGCTCGGGCCTAATAAGAAAAACCAGAACAGTAACAATATAGTGCCACGAATGGTAACACAAAATATATCAATGGAAAGGGCGCACGTCCAGTAACCCACCCGTGGGGTCCATTGACACCTACCAGCGCGTTTCACACGTTCCACGCTGGTTCTGCAGTGCTTCGCACCGCAGAACAGTTACAAAAGGCCCTATGCGCTCTTCAGCGCTCGGGCCTAAATATAGCCGCAAGCGGCGATGATCGGCCCTCGCTTGCACTCGCTGGGGGGGTGGCGCTAACGCGCCATTTTCCTCCCCTTTTTTCTAGCTCGATGCATGTGTGAGTTTGTGTGTTATCTGGATGCATTTGTGTTGAATGCCTGGGGTTGAGGTGGGGAGGGGTTGTTTGTTTTGCCTTTTAATTTTAATTATTTTAAGAGGAGGGTCAATCATAAGCCTTTCCTGCACTGTTCTGTTATTTTCTTTTTCTTTTGTGTGTATTTTTGTTCTTTTAAATGCTGGGTGCAAACATTAAAAAAATCAATTGAATAAATAAAAATATGAGGACAGAAAATGGTGCCTTTGACACCAGGTCACATGGCCTATCCAATATGGCTGGCTGGTTGCCTAGCAACGACGTAATATACTTTTTGTTCCTCTTCCCGTGATGCATCTGTGTACCAAATTTGGTTTGGCTACGACAAAGTTTTTGCCAGGCATGTCATTGGTGATGACAGATGTTTAGCCTGTTGCCATGGCAACACGATGGGAGATGGCGCGGGGGCATCATTGAGTTTTTTGATCGAGACCCTGTCACAAATGTGTGTACCAAATTTGGTATGTCTACGACAAAGTAAAATTTTACACTTCCATGCAATCTCCCTAGGGGGCGCTACAGTGTCCATTTTAGATTTTCTCATATCAATCTGTTCAGGGCCGGGGTGTCCATGAACAATTGAAGTTTGAGTGAAATCGGCCAAAGTATGTGCCAATTATCACTCGCCGAATTTGATGGCGAGCCGCAAAAACACACCTGTAATTTGTGGCGTTGTCACGGAAACACCGTTCACTCTTTTAGAACGCTTTTAACAACTTTTAATGTCCCACTTGTCTAGATGATACAGCACGATTCTGGTGAATCTGGGTCAAAAACCCTAGGAGGAGTTCGTTAAAATACGAGGAGAGGAAAATGTGCCTTCAACTCCGGGTCGTGTGCTCAGGCCAATATGGCTAACTTCCTGTTGGTCGCCTAGCAACCGTTTAATATACTTTTTTGTTCCTATTCCCATGATGCATCTGTGTACCAAATTTGGTTTGGCTATGACAAAGTTTTTGCCTGGTGTCTCATTGGTGATGACAGATGTTTGGCCTGTTGCCATGGCAACACGATGGGACATGGCGTATTGGCGTCATTGAGTTTTTTGACCGAGACCCTGTCACGAATGTGTGTACCAAATTTGGTATGTCTACGACAAAGTAAAATTTTGCGCTTCTATGCAGTCTCCCTAGGGGGCGCTATAGCACCCATTTCAGATTTTCTTATATCAATCTGTTCAGGGCCGGGGTGTCCACCAACGATTAAAGTTTGAGTGAAATCGGCCAAAGTATGTGCGAATTATCACTCGTCGAATTTGATGGCGAGCCACAAAAACGAACCTGAAATTTGTGGCGTTGTCACGGAAACACTGTTCACTCTTTTAGAACGCTTTTAACAACTTTTAATGTCCCACTTGTCTAGATGATACAGCATGATTCTGGTGAGTCTGGGTCAAAAACCCTAGGAGGAGTTCGTTAAAATACGAGGACAGGAAAATGCGCCTTCGGGGCCAGGTCACGTGCTCGGTCCAAAATGGCCGACTTCCTGTTGGTCGCCTAGCAACCGGTTAATATACTTTTTTGTTCCTCTTCCCATGATGCATCTGTGTACCAAATTTGGTTTGGCTACGACAAAGTTTTTGCCTGACATCCCATTGGCAAGGAGAGAAGTTTGGCCTGTTGCCATGGCAACACGATGGGACATGGCGTGTTGGCGTCATTGAGTTTTTTGATCGATACCCCATCACGAATATATGTACCAAATTTGGTATGTCTACGACAAAGTAAAATTTTGCGCTTCCATGCAATGTCCCTAGGTGGCGCTATAGCACCCATTTTAGATTTTATTATATCAATATGTTCAGGGCCGGGGTGTCAATGAACGATTAAAGTTTGAGTGAAATCGGCCAAAGTATGCGCAAATTATCGCTCGTCGAAGTTTGATGGCGAGCCGCAAAAACGAACACGAAATTTGTGGCGTTGTCACGGAAACAACGTTCACTCTTTTAGAACGCTTTTAACAACTTTTAATGTCCCACTTGTCTAGATGATACAGCACGATTCTGGTGAGTCTGGGTCAAAAACCCTAGGAGGAGTTCGTTAAAATACGAAGGCAGGAAATTGCGCCTTCGGCGCCGGGTCGCGTGCTCGGGTCAATATGGCCGACTTCCTGTTGGTCGCCTAGCAACAGGGTAATATATTTTTTGGTTCGTAACGACATGACCTATCCACCACCCGAATTTCATTTGTCTACGACAAAGTTCATTTTTCGGGTATAGCCATAGGCGCAATGTATTTTGATTTTCTAGGGGGCGCTGTCGAGCCATTTTTAAAGATTTTTTAATACAGATTATTTGTAAATTCCTTTTTTGGCATTCTTGAATTTTGTGCAAAATTTCGTGAGTTTTCGTCCGTGGGAAGTACCCGAAACCTGCAAAAAGGGGGGAGAAAAATAATAAGAATAAATAAGAATAAATAATAATAAGAAAAACCAGAACAATAACAATATGGTGCCACCTATGGTGGCAATATATATATCAATGGAAAGGGCTCGCGTCCAGTAACGCACCCGTGGGTCCATTGTCAATGACGAGCGCGTTGCGCTCGTCATTGACCTCATCGATTACTCACTTGCCCAATACACATTTTTGGCATTTACGATGGTTAACGATTACAATTATGCCGCTTTCGTGGCAATGGGCAGTGCCAGTCTGTGCTATTGGATCCTATGAGTGTCACTATAGTGTGGCATTGAGTGTTTGGAAAAGGGAGAGCGCTTCGCGCTCTGGTTTTGTGGGCACTCATGACATCGTGCACTGCGTGCACGATGTCATGTGTGCCCACAAAACGATTACAATTTTGCCGCCACGGGCGGTGCCACCGTGCCAGGTCAGCGGGCACCAGTTGTTGACATGAGTGCTAGGTGCTTAAAAAGGGGAGAGCGCTTCGCGCTCTGCTGCGTGCGCAAAACAAAGCGCTTCGCGCTTTGTTTTCCGCACGCTGGTGGGCCGAGAATGTTTTGGGGTGAACAATTACAATTTGGCCGCTATCGCGGCCACGGGCGATGCCACCGTGCCATGTCAGCGGGCACCAGTCGTTGACATGAGTGCTAGGTGTTTAAAAAGGGGAGAGCGCTTCGCGCTCTGCTGCGTGCGCAAAACAAAGCGCTTCGCGCTTTGTTTTGCGCACGCTGGTTCTGCAGTGCTTCGCACTGCAGAACAGTAACAAAAGGCCCTACGCTTTAGCGCTCGGGCCTAATAATAAGAAAAACCAGAACAGTAACAATATAGTGCCACGAATGGTAACACAAAATATATCAATGGAAAGGGCGCACGTCCAGTAACCCACCTGTGGGGTCCATTGACACCTACCAGCGCGTTTCACACGTTCCACGCTGGTTCTGCAGTGCTTCGCACCGCAGAACAGTTACAAAAGGCCCTATGCGCTCTTCAGCGCTCGGGCCTAATAACTACTAATAAACGCTAATAAAACGTGTCTTTTCTCTAAATTTGTTTATAAACATGGTTTAAATGTTTAATTTTATGATGATGTCATTGTGGAGATCTTTGGTCGTCTGTGGCCTCAAAAAGTTTGATAAAGTCAGAAAATCAGTCGTGGGTCAACACCAGCCTGAGGAACATCTGATGATGAAGATAAACTGGATCAAACTCAAATCTGTGAGTTTTATGAATTCTGTTATAATCTACAGTTGGATAACATGAGACCACAGCGCCCCCTAGAGCAGCTGGTCTGTCAGTGAGGGACCTCAGTATAAAACAAAAAAATGTTGTGGGGTTTTGTCTCATTTTTGTTTCTTATCCACAGTTTCATCATGGTCGTCCCATTTTTAGAACGCTTCAGTAAGTGTGGTGCAGAATGTGAACATGTTTAATGTGAATAAACTGAAATCAGGATTATAAATGTTTGTTTTACAGATCCAGGAGAGCAGCAGTCCACAAACAGGTCAGTGTGAGGTTCAGGTCAGACTCTGCACATGGATCTGATGGTTCTGATCGGTGGAGACCCTCCTGGTCCTTCTGAGAAACTGTTTTTTCAAACATCAATATTTCTGGCAGAGTCGAGCTCAGTCATGTGACCCACGGTGTGATGGTCAAGTCGAGTTTTAAAACGCACATGCTTCAAATGCTTCAACAAAAAAGTCTGCATTTAAAGAGAGCTCTAATTGTAAGAAAGTGTGCTGAACAATATTAAAAACATTTTGCAATGTAACAACACTGGTGGCAAGAGTTTTGGAAAAACAATAAAAAACCATATCATCCACATATCAATGCGTATCAATGTATCAGTGAGATCTTGAATGAGATGCATGAAGAGTCCCTCAGTCCAGGTAGAATCCATGATAAAAGGAGAAATTCAATTTGTCAACTGGACAAAGTTTGTTTGGTCGAAAACGTTTCACCGCTCATCCGAGACGACGAAGGGTGACGAAGCCTCTCGGATGTTTCACAAAAAGTTTGATATTTGTTTTTTAAAGTCTTTTTGTGCCTCTTCTTTTGAACGTGACACATTTCATGTTTTTTCAGTTTTAGGATTTTAAAAAGTCAAATGTACCATCGCCTGTTCTAATGTGAGTTCTGTCTTGCTCAAGGACACGTCGGCAGAACCGAGGAATTTCACCCTGGAACAAAGAAGGACTTCGGCTCAGTCTGGATCTGGGTTTGAGGCTCTTGGACGAGCTCAGTTTGATCTGATTAAGGATTTAGACTTTTTCCTTTACAAAACCAAACGAGTTTAACATTAAAAGAGAAAATCTGTGGATTTGTGTTTCCAAAGTCGATCCGGAAACAAACAAACAGAAGATTTGTTTCAGGATCTAATACTTGGTTAATATAAAGCCTCAGACTGTTGTTGTTTTAACACGATCAACAACAACAACAACAAAACATTTTCTGTTCATTGGAAATTAGATTTAGGGAGGCCCTGCCTGATCCATAGGGGGCGCCGCACCACGATCTTTGGGAACGGTAAATCTAGACCAACATTTTAATAACAGATAATTCCTTAAATACTACAATTTATTATGATATAAAATCCCAAATGTTCAGTGTTTCTGATGGAAATAATAAACTAATAATATTAATAACTACTACTACTACTACTACTACTACTACTACTACTACTACTACTACTACTACTACTACTGCTACTACTAATAATAATAATAATATTAACCCTCCGGTCGTGTTCGCCTCCAGCCCCCTACTTTAGTGTTCCCGGTCAAAATTGACCGGTCTGTTTTAACTGCTCTTAAATTAGCACAATTTTTTTTTTTTCAACACCAATTTTTTTATTAAGCATTCTTTAGTTGAGAACAACGTTTCAAAGTAGTGTCTAACAACAATTTATAGAAGTAAACATTAAATAACATCAGTTAAAATACAATTGGGCACTGAAAATGAACTACAAAATGAACATATAATACAAAAAATAAATGGAAAACCAAACCTCAACAGGGTGTGTGTGTGTGTGTGTGTGTGTGTGTGTGTGTGTGTGTGTGTGTGTGTGTGTGTGTGTGTGTGTGTGTGTGTGTGTGTATTCATGCACATGAGTGGCATGTGACACTCAGGTAAGAGTGAGCCTTGCAAACATAAGCATGACATTAGCAGCATGTCAGGCTCGTTTTGATGTCTCTAGGGGCACAGAGGCCACAACGCTTCCTTTTCTGCCCATGTCCTTGTTGGGGGAGAGCAGCCAGGGCTGGGGCTGGAGCTTGCATTCTCCTAACCAGACTGGCGGAGGCTGGTGTGCGGGGAATATGCTGGCGTCGCTGTATAAGAGGAGTCACCAAAGCGAGGAAAAGTCTCCTCTTGAAACTTTTCCCCTGATTCCAGGTTGGGTTGATTGCTGTCCACACCACATACCCGTTGAAAGCTGACACATCCAGGATGTTGTGGAACAGTGCCACAGGCCAGCAAGCCGTCATCCGCTTACAGGTGTATGTACCAGTAAGCTGCAATAAAGGAACAATAAATAATAAGAGATTAGGGACAATATTCAATCTGTCGTACACAAAATGCTATGATTCACCTAGATAAAAATAAAATAAAATGCATGATGAGACTTTACATTACCTTATCAAGGCAGTCAACGCCTCCCTTGTTCTTGTTGTAGTCCTGGATCATCAGGGGCTTCCTGTCCTCTGAGGTGCTGAGCGGCGTCTTTGTGTACTGTGCTCATCAGGATGACATTTCTGTTCTTCTTGGGAACGTATGACACAAGAGTGTGAGTGTCAGTGAATGCAAATTGTGATGAGAGTGCCTCTCTTCCTCTGGTCGATACCAGCACAGGGGGAAGTTCGGGCTTGTTCTTCCTCACTGTCCCTACCACGGTGAGCTTTCTTTTCAGTAGCTCCTGACCAAGAGCATGTGATGTGAAGAAGTTGTCACATGTGATATTATGTCCTTGGAGACCGGTTATCATGTCCAGCACAACACGCATACCCTGGTTTGTGTGTTTGTGTGTTTGTGTGTTTGTGTGTGTGTGTGTGTGTGTGTGTGTGTGTGCGTGTGTGTGTGTGTGTGAGAGAGAGAGAGAGAGCTGGGGCAGTGTGTATGGGGATGTTTTCTGTATGTTGAATGAATTTACTCTGGATACCCATTCATTTCCTATGGCGGTCACTTTTGACCGGGAACACCACAGGTGTAACAAGGTTGATTAAAACACTCAAAATTGAATGAAATGAGTGATCATCACTTTTATATGTTCAAGTACACAGTGTGGAGGATATCATAAGGTCTTGAGGTAATCAGATGAAAAACATAATATTTATGAATATTATAAGTTGTAAAACGGTCAGATTTGACCCGAACACGACAGGAGGGTTAATAACTACTAATAAACGCTAATAAAACGTGTCTTTTCTCTAAATTTGTTTATAAACATGGTTTAAATGTTTAATTTTATGATGATGTCATTGTGGAGATCTTTGGGGGTCTGTGGCCTCAAAAAGTTTGATAAAGTCAGAAAATCAGTCGTGGGTCAACACCAGCCTGAGGAACATCTGATGATGAAGATAAACTGGATCAAAGTCAAATCTGTGAGTTTTATGAATTCAAATCCCCTTTGTGTTTTTACACTGATGTAAACATGGTTTTGTGTAAATAAAATAAAATCTGTCGGACTCTTGTGTGGTTTTTTTGAGCCCCGCCCCCTGATCACGTGAATACGTCCATGTACGTAATACGTCATATCTTAGCGACGCTGAATCATCCAGGTGGTGTTGGTGGTGTTTGATCTGCGAGGTAAGAGTTTTTATCAGAACAACAGTAAAAATGTTTATTTAAAGAAGTTTGCATGACGTCAGAGCTGTTCTCGGTTTAAGGTTTACAGTTAGTTTCAGTTTATCTAAAAACAGGACGACGCTCGCGGCAGGTCTCTTAGCCTTAGCATTAGCATTAGCAGTCGAGACTATCCGCGGTCATGTTTGAGTCTTACAAAGTGACGTGGACGTTACAGGCTGGTATTAAAACAGGTTTCTTTTATTGTCAAATTAAAATAACATAATAATTGGTAAATAATGGAAACGCTGATGTAGATAACGTAGCTAACGTATCTGATCGTCGTAGCTGACATGGCGTTGAACGGTAACAGGAAGTGAACGTTCTAAAGTCATTCTGGGACTAACACATGGAGAAACAGACATTAGATCTTCCATTCTTATCAATGTGATCAATAAAACCAGCCCCACCGACACTTTGAGATGCTTGACCAGAACTGTTATAATCTACAGTTACATGAGACCACAGCGCCCCCTAGAGCAGCTGGTCTGTCAGTGAGGGACCTCAGTATAAAACAAAAAAATGTTGTGGGATTTTCTCTCATTTTTGTTTCTTATCCACAGTTTCATCATGGCCGTCCCATTTATACAACGCGTCAGTAAGTGTGGTGCAGAATGTGAACATGTTTAATGTGAATAAACTGAAATCAGGATTATAAATGTTTTTTTTACAGATGCAGAAGTGCAGCAGCCCACAAACAGGTCAGTGTGAGGTTCAGGTCAGACTCTGCACATGGATCTGATGGTTCTGATCAGTGGAGACCCTCCTGGTCCTTCTGAGAAACTGTTTTTTCAAATATCAATATTTCTGGCAGAGTCGAGGTCAGTCATGTGACCCACGGTGTTGACGGGTCAAGTCGAGGGGTCAGGTGAGGAGGGGTCAGGTGAGGAGGGGTCAGGTGAGGAGGGGTCAGGTGAGGAGGGGTCAGGTGAGGAGGAGGGGTCAGGTGAGGAGGAGGGGTCAGGGGAGGAGGAGGGGTCATTATTCACACACATTTCTTCTGTGTGCTTAGGGCTCTTTGGATTTCTTTGGGGGCTTTCATCACTGGTGCTTCAGCAGAGAGGCTCCTGATGTGGATGTGTCCTGATAGGCTAAGATCTGCAGTGGGGCGGGTCCTCCTCTTTGCTCTTCAGAGATGGAACATCTCTGCCCAAAATGAGCTGATTGTCCACATGAGGGCAGCATTGATGCCTCTGATGCGACCTCGCCTAGTGGAGATTGGAGTTCAAAGTTTCAATATAATCCTGCATCAGATTTAAGACGTGACTGTCACTTTGGGACAGTGAAGTGAGCTTGGTCATCATATCCCTGGACGTGTCAAGATCAGCAGTACCATGTGTGATGATTAAGAACATTCAGTCCTCCTGAAGTCCTCCTGAAGTCCTCTTGGTCTGTGTGATCTGTAATAAACTTCTGTATGACACATTCAGACTGTCTCGTGTCTTTTCTGTTTCTGTGGACGACCTCGAAAAACTTTACAACAGAAAGTACTCAAGCACAGTAAAGTATAAGTACCTGAAGGATGGGAGGGTGTCAAGTACTACTACATCCAGAACTCAACCAGGACTAAACCAGGACTGAACCAGGACTAAACCAGGACTAAACCAGAACTAAACCAGGACTAAACCAGGACTAAACCAGGACTAAACCAGGACTAAACCAGGACTGAACCAGGACTAAACCAGGACTAAACCAGGACTAAACGTAGATTTCTCTGGATTCTGACAAACTCGAGGGTGAAGTGTCTTGCCCAGCGACACAACAACAGTGTGCGATCAACATTAAACCGTAAACACTTGTGAGAATTGAAGTCCTCGCTCCAGAAACACGAGGCTGAGAGTCCTGGAGTGATGCATCGTGGGTAATGTAGTCCTCACATTAAAACTCCATTAGCTGCATTACATCAGCCTGTTTATGAGAATTCTGCCTCTTTTTAAACGTCGTCAGCGGTTTTCCCGTGATAAAAACGCCTCTCACGGCTCAGAGTGATGTGATTTTAATGGCCCTGTCTGTTTACGCTGCTTTTATTTTTATTTTAATGAGAATTATTTCAGAAGAATTTGTTTTTAATGCGCCCGGACAGTCACGGTGACGTCTGAGTCTTGAAGAAGTTGGTGGAGACATTTTCAGGTCTCTCCAGAGATGCTCAGTTGGGTTTAAGTCAGGGCTCTGGGCCGGAGTTGTGGTGAAGCCGCTCCTTCGTTCTTTTAGCCGTGTGCTTAGGGTCATCGTCTTGTTGGAAGGTGAACCTTCAGCCCAGTCTGAGGTCCTGAGCTCTGGAGAAGGTTTTCGTCCAGGATCTCCCCGTACTCGGCCGCGTTCATCTTTCCTTCGATTGCAACCGGTCGTCCTGCCCCCACAGCCTGATGCTCCACCTCCATGCCCCCCCCCCACCATGCTTCACTGTTGGACTGTATTGGACAGGTGATGAGCAGGGCCTGGTTTTCTCCACACAAACCGCTTAGAATTAAGGACATAAACTTCTATCTTGGTCTCATCAGACACAAAATCTTATTTCTGACCATCTTGGAGTCCTTCAGGTGTTTTTTACAAACTCCATGTGTCTTTCATGAGTCTTCACTGAGGAGAGGCTTCCGTCGGGCCACTCTGCCATAAAGCCCCGACTGGTGGAGCTGCAGTGATGGTCGACTTTCCTAAACTTTGTCCATCTCCCGAGCGTATCTCTGGAGCTCAGCCACAGTGGTCTTTGGGTTCTGCTTTACCTCTCTCAAGGCTCTTCTCCCCCGATCGCTCAGTTGGGCCGGACGGCTCTAGGAAGGGTTCTGCTCGTCCCAAACGTCTTCCATTTAAGGGTTCTGGAGGCCCCTGTGCTCTTAGGAACCTTAAGTGCAGCACAAATGTTTTTGTGACCTTGTCCAGATCTGGGCCTTCCACAGTTGTGTCTCTGAGCTCTTCAGGCACTTCCTTTGACCTCATGATTCTCATTTGCTCTGACCTGCACTGTGAGCTGTGAGCTCTTATATAGACAGTTCAGATCAATATTGTTGATATTGTGTTGGAAAGTTTATAATGTCCAAGTGAGTAATGAGTTGGTTTTGACCCAGTCCTTTATGGTTATTGCAGTGTGGGGTGTTGTGTGGGGAGCAGCTCCTGCGCCTCCTGCCGCACTGTAGAAGGAGGTGACTGGTATAGTTCCTTAGGCCAGTGGCCTTGGGCAGCTCGCCATCAGATTCAGCCGGACCGACGATCGGAGAGTAGTGGATGGATGGAATAGAAGAACAATGGAACAAAGGAACCTGGGACAAAGGAACCTGGGACAAAGGAACCTGGCTTGTATGGAACAGAACCAATAATCAGTTTCATGTCCATTATCAATACTGTTAATAAATATTTAAATAATTACTTCAATTCAATTGCATGATCAATATAATTATACATTCAATGTTCAACAGAGAACTCTTAGATTCCCCAGTACTGCATCATAAATCATAATGAAATAGTTCAGTTGGTGCACATTAAATTTAGAACCAAGTTCATAAACCCAAGTGTGGCTATGAGGCTGTAGCCGACTGTAGAAGTAGAATCTAGAGCCATCCAGTAACGACAATTCATAATATTTATTATAAAAGCACTAGATAAATGTCCATATAAAGATCATCATAATACAAGGTATGAACAGTACATAATAGTGAACCATTCGCAGCTCGGAGGCTAGCGCTAGCTTACTAGCTCCGAGAGACATCAACAGTGAACGGACTCACCACTTCCTCTTTGTTTCTCATGTGCAAAAGTTCACAACGTTTCATCAAACAAAAGGCAGGGGCGCCTAAAAGGTTGAAAACATATCAGTGAAGTAAACTGCAGTAAAAGCGAGGTTAACTGCAGTAAAAGTACACAAATAATCGTTTTAATTGAGGAAACGTGTACCTGAGCAGCAGCTCCTAGCGTCATCACACACACACCTGTATGTGGAGCACGCCATTTTAACAGGAAGTGATCCCGCGAGAACGCCACGAAGAACCGCGATATTTCAGTCTGCAACTTCAGACACAGAGAGGCCCGGGACTAAACCAGGACTAAACCAGGACTAAACCACATTCAGCTACGTCTCGCATCTCATATGCGCGTGATGAGCTGCTCAGTCTACGTGGCCCTTCTCTACTCCACGCTGGGAAACCCGATGTTCCAGCAGAGATACAGAGGAAGAGAAGAGGCTGCAGGGGTGGACGCAAGAAGGGGAGACCGTATTTACCATATCCACCTGCGGTAATTACGGGAAACGTGCGCTCCATCTCCAACAAAACTGAGGAGCTCACCTCTAACCCGGCTGCAGAGAGAATACCGTGACTGCAGCCTGATGTGCTTCACAGAGATGTGGCTTAATGAGCACATACCGGACAATATCATTTCCCTGGGTGGATTTTGTATAAAGCGCGCAGACCAGACTGTGTCGGGCAGCGGAAAAACGTGAGGAGGTGGACTAATTTTATTCCTGAATGAAAGCTGGTGTCATGCTGGGAACGTGCACGTGAAACATCAGCTATGCTTCCGGGACATTGGACTGCTGGCTGTGAGTACGAGGCCGTTCTATCTGCCAAGGGAATTCTCACACGTAATTGTGTCCTGTGTGTATGTTCCTCCATCGGCGGATGGAGTGGCAGCATGCGAGCAACAGCATCGTGACTCGAATGCAGACGGAGCATTCGCGCGCCTCTTTCTCATCACTGGGGACTTTTCTATCCACTACTCTTCCCACTTTCACTCAATACGTCACATTCCCCACGAGAGACGATAAGACTCTGGACTTGTTTTACGCAAATATCAAAGACGCTTACACCTCGGCCCCCCTTCCTCCGCTCGGATGCTCAGACCACTGTCTGGTTTACCTGCTCCCGCAATACACACCCAGGGTGCGAAGAGGACCTGTGCAGGAGCGGTCTGTGAAGCTTTGGACTCAGGAGGCCTGTGAGAGTCTGAGGGACTGTTTCCAGAACACTGACTAGGACATTTTCACCGGCTCTTATGGAGACGACATCAACAGACTGACCCATTGCATCACGGACTACATCAACTTCTGTGTGGAGAACATTGTATGAACCAGGAGAGTATGGTGTTTCTCCAACAACCACCCCTGGGTCACCCCTGAGCTTAAAGCCCTCCTGAACCAGAAGAAAAGGGCTTTTAACTCAGGGGACAGAGAGGAGCAGAAAAGGGTCCAGCAGGAGCTCCAGTGGAGGATCCGACGGGCCAAGAAGGACAATGGGAGGAAGATGGAGGAGCAGCTGGCCCACAACAATGTACGGGGCGTATGGAGAGGACTGAGAAACATGTCTGGTTTTGGACAGAGTGGCAGAGGGACAGCTGAGCGGACAGTGCTAGGCGGACGAATTAAACTGTTACTTTAACCCCACACCCTCTGCCCCTCTGCTGACTCCCTCCTCCTCTTCACACCTCCCCAGGCCAGTAGCCACATCCCCCTCCCCTTCACACGGACCCAACCCAGCACCAGACTTCTATTTTCTTTACACAAATTCACACAACTATATAGCTGCCCGTTGGTGATGGTCCCTAGTTGTATATTCTCGCCGAAAAGCCAACATAATGTCTGAGTATGTTTAACATTCCTGTATTAAGATCCAAACAAGCATTTTGCCTAAATAACATGAGCAAGGTTAACGAGAGTTCTACTTGTTCTCTAATAAAACAATAGCAAGTAATACTAACTATCGATTTATAGGCAAAAACTCTGCTCACGCAGCGCAAATCTTCGTTCTGTGGCGTCTGTCTATGTTAGGGACCGTCAACATTTTCACATTACCGGAGTGAGTCCCTGCTACATTGGTGGAGCAGGGGGACAAAATAAATTTGCGTTTGTTGACGGTCCCTAAAGTACACGTGTTTGCTTGTTTACGAAAGAGAAAGAACTTTATGCGCATGTGCTCTTTGTAGTCTTGCGTGTCTGGGGGCTCTGGCTCTTTCTGGTTTACAGCGCCACTTATCGGTGTGACATATGTACTACATCGTTTTCACTCAGCGCTCCGTGCTCATCTTGACGCAAATATTTTCTGATCCAACACGTGTGTGGACGAGACTTTTTTTCACCCCACATAAAAAAAACAAACAGGAACGTTGTCGTGCAGACAGGGCCTCAGACAGGGGAAATCCACAGGACCTGATGGTATCTGCCCCAGGCTGCTGAGAACATGTGCAGACCAGGTCTGTGAGGTTCTCTGCTACATGTTCAATCTGAGCCTCAGCCTGGAGAAGGTCCCCGTCCTGTAGAAGACCTCCTGTGTGGTCCCGGTTCCCAAAACAACAAACGCCAGGGAACCGGCCCACTACAGACCAGTCGCCTTGACCTCCCACCTCATGAAGACCATGGAGAGGGTGATCCTCAGTCACCTCCGCTCTGTGGTGAGCCCCACCCTGGACCCGCTGCAGTTTGCCTACAAGCCAAACGTAGGAGTAGAGGATGCCGTCATCTACATGCTGCAGTAGGCGCTCACCCACCATCTTTTAAAAAAAAAAAAAAAATCATTTATTTGGAAGGGACAATGCATATTAATGAACGCACAATTTGTATAAGATCACACAAACCAACGTAAATATGCCGGATTTAGCACAGTGCTAATTTCCATCCGCAGTCCCAGACATAAAGATACAGCAGACAACAGAAAATATGTTGCAGTTGCAGACATTAGATAATTTACTACATGTGTTATGATCACAAACATAGAAACAATTTAGTATCTATACAATAGTAGCATAATTCAATAAATTACAGTAAAAATACAATTGATGGGCTTAGCCTAGAGTGCGGATTAAAAGGTGCTTCTCAGTGTGCGTAATAAGGTGTGTGAAGAATAAGGTGCCTGTTCTATTTACAATGTGGATTTTTGTTGTGTGTGTGTGTGTGTGTGTATGTGTGTGTGTGTGTGTGTGTGCATTTCTTGTATGTCATGGCTATTGTATTATATGATTACAGTTTTGATTCCTTTTCAGCCATATTTTAAGATGTGTTTTAAGACTGCCGAGACCTAGAGACCGCCGGGAGTGCTGTGAGAGTCATGTTCTTTGACTTCTCCAGTGCCTTCAACACCATCAGGCCGGCGCTGCTGCGGGGGAAGCTGGAGGATGCGGGAGTTGATGGACATCTCGCTGCCTGGACCATCGACTACCTCACTGACCGTCCACAGTACGTGCAGCTGCGCGGCTGTGAGTCAGAGGTGGTAGTCTGCAGCACTGGGGCTCCCCAGGGAACTGTCCTCTCACCCTTCCTCTTCACCATCTACACCTCGGACTTCATATACAACACAAACAACTGCCATCTCCAGAAGTTCTCTGACGACTCGGCCATTGTGGGCTGTGTGTCAGAGGGGAACGAGCTGGAGTACCGCTCGGTCATCATTGACTTTGTGGACTGGTGTGGGCGCAACCACCTGAGCCTTAACACCAGTAAGACAAAGGAGCTGGTGATGGACTTCAGGAGGAGACCACTACCTCACTCACCGGTGAACATCCAGGGGCAGGACATAGAGACTGTGGACAGTTTCAAGTACCTGGGTGTTCACCTCAACAATAAACTGGACTGGTCCCACAACACCGACGCCCTGTACAAGAAGGGCCAAAGTCGCCTCCACCTCCTGAGGAGACTGAGGTCCTTTGGAGTGTGCAGGCCTCTGCTCAAGACTTTTTATGACTCTGTGGTGGCCTCTGCTCTCCTCTACGCTGTCGTCTGCTGGGCCCCGAGCAGCACAGAACGGGACAGAAAAAGACTGAATAAGCTGGTCAGGAGGGCCAGCTCTGTCCTGGGCTGTCCTCAGTTGCAAAAACTGTTGTTGTGTCCTTAGGCAAGACACTTCACCCACATTGCCTAGTATGAAAGTGGTGTGTGCATAAGTGTTGGAGGTGGTCGGAGGGGCTGATGGCGCAGATTGGCAGCCTTGCTCCCGTCAGTTTGCCCCAGGGCAGCTGTGGCTACAGAAAGTATCTTACCCCCACCAAGTGTGGAGTGAATGAACAATGAACTATAAAGCGCTTTGGGTGTCATGAAAGGCGCTATATGAATGCTATGAATTATTATTTTTATTATTTATTAACTTCACATAATGTTTTATAATCATGTTTTTCTAGTAGTTGTATCAAACTGGTTTAAACCTGGTTCAGTCCTGGTTTAGTCCTGCTCTTGGACACTTAAAATACTACTGAGCGGCAGTGGCTCAGATCCACTGACCCACAGGTTGGTTGGTACGATTCTAGCTCCCAAAGATGAACGTTGTGTCTTTGGGCAAGACACCTAACCCACCTCCCCCCCAGTGTCTGCGTACACTGGTGTGTGAATGGGTGATCAGTGATCAGTCGCTCTGTGCCGACTCGCTCCTTTTATGTTATTTTTATTTTATTTTCAGTCACTTTTTTCACTTTTTACACTTGCACTGCACTTCCACGCTACGTGTACGACCGCAGCACACTTTTGGAACTCAGTAAGCACGGACTTTAAGCTGGTTTTAGAGGCATCGGCGGTGGACATCTTGCCCCTTTGTTTACTCTGGCACCGCAAAAGGAGAACGGGCCGAGAGAAGCGAGCCGGCGTGCTGTGGAGAACCCGTCAGAGACACAACAGACCTACTCTTCCCTCTATCCTGCTTGCAAACGTTCAGCCTCTGAGGAATAAAATGGATGACCTGCGCACATGGATTTATTTCGAACGGGACATGAGGAACTGTTGTGTTTTTGCCTTCACAGAGACATGGCTGGACCGGTCCATTCCCGACAGCGCCATCACCCCGGACAATTTCACCATCTACAGGCAGGACAGAATGGAAGATTCAGGCAAGTCTTGCGGAGGAGGTGTTTGCTTTATGGTTAAAGGGATAGTGTGGTTTTTTTTATGTTAATCTGTATGGGTTTCCTTCTAAAAGTTCCGTGTGTTGACACCGGTTTACCTCTGACAGTCTCAGCTGATCCCGGTTCGGCTCGCTTTCTGGAGCCCAGGTAGGGAGGTCCGGTAACTTCTCTGGAACATGAAATAAAGCTTGTTTTTCTTCTCAAAACAAAACATTTGTCCGAAAGGTGATATATTTGCATCCCAAACATCCAGCAGCGAATTTAGCGATTGCGTATTGTGTCTGCTGACTCATATCACTGCGCTCACGTTAGCGTATTAGCCTGTTCACTTGTAAACTTCCCCTTGCGGCGGACCGCATCTGCCGTACACTTCCGCTAAAGGTGAACAGGCTAATACAGCTAACGTGAGCGCCATGATATGAGTCAGCAGACACAATACGTGATCGCTAAGTTCGCTGCTGGATGTTTCGTTGACAACTGTTTGGGATGCAAATATATCACCTTTCGGACAAATTTTTTGTTTTGAGAAGAAAAACAAGCTTTATTTCATGTTCCAGGGAAGCTACCGGACCTACTTACGTGGGCTTGAGAAAGCGAGCCGAACCGGGATCAGCTGAGACTGTCAGAGGTAAGCCGGTGTCAACACACGTAACTTTTACAAGGAAACCCATACAGATTAACATAAAAAACAAAACGCACTATCACTTTAACTCTCTGTGAGCAGCAGATGCATGTATTTTAACAACTCACTGCACTCCAGCCCTAGAGCTGCTAACCACCAACGTTAGACGCTTCTATCTGCCCAGAGAATTCAGCGCCGTAATCCTCACTGTAGCCTACATTCGACCACAAACTGCTAAAACAGAAGCTTTAGAACAACTGTATGGGATTATAAATGGACCTGGTCTGCAAACTAAGGAAATGATGGTGGACTTCAGGAGACAGCGTGTAGACCAGCATCCCCCCATCTTCATCAACAACGCTGAGGTGGAGCAGGTCAGCAGTTTTAAGTTCCTTGGGGTCCACATCACTGAGGATCTGTCCTGGACACTACATACAGACACTGTGGTTAAGAAAGCCCGACAAAGACTCTACTTCCTGAGGAAGTTGAGGAAGTTTGGTATGAACACCAGCATCCTCACAAACTTCTACAGGTGCACCATGGAGAGCCTGCTGACGGGCTGCATCACAGTGTGGTATGGGAACTGCACCGCTCAGAGCCGCAAAGCACTACAGAGGGTGGTGCGAGCGGCAGAGGACATCACTGGCAGCAGTCTCCCCTCCATCCAGGACATTTACCACAGCAGGGGTCTGCGTAAGGCATCACTAAGGACCATACTCATCCGGCACAAGGACTCTTCCGTCTGCTACCCTCTGGTAGACGATACAGGAGCCTTCAGCACGCACAAAAACACTCAAAGACAGATATTACCCCCAAGCTGTCAGACTACTGAACTCTGGATAATACTCTAAATACTGAACTCTCAATAATACTGCACTAAACTACTTTTCATTATGCATAATTATGTTTACTGCTGCTGCTCTGTGTGAATGTATCATGTTTGTCACTACCTCACTGTAAACTACTGTTACCTGTGCAATAATCAGTGCAATACTTATACTATTTAATCCTACCTGTACCTTTGTACATTGTACTTTGTATTTTTATTACATTTTATTACATATTTTTATTACATTGTTTACTTCTTCCCCTACACTTTTGCAACACTTTTTTTTACCATGTACTATTACTGCTGTTATTAGTACTTCTGACTATCTCAGCAAGTCAACGGTTCTTCTGATCCTGAGCATTTCATTGCATTGATGACCTTGTGTTGATCCTGCATATAACAAATGAACAATCTTGAATCTTGAATCTTGACTAAAGATGTGACCTTTAACCATCACTAAAAGACCGGTTCTTCCACTGAGTTGCAGTGTTTATCAGATAACACTTCACCTCTCACATAAAATCAAGTCATCCACAACCTTGCGCCTCCATATCTCACAGATCTCCTCCATATCTCCACACCTGCTCCTCCTCCTGCTCCTCCTCCTCTCTCCAGCTCTCTGTCCCCTCTGTCCGTCTGGTCACTATGGGGAGCAGGGTGTTCAGCCGCTCTGCTCCCCAGCTCTGGAACTCTCTCCCTCCTGACCTCTGCAACACCGACACACTCCCAAACTTCAAAACCAAACTCAAAACTCATCTGTTCAGACTGGCCTATTCACCTCAACCATAACTGCACTGTCCTTTTAAATGTTTTAATGTTTTACTGTTTTTAAAAGTTTTATTGTTTAAATATTTAACTGTTTGTTTTTAACTGTTTGTATATTACACTTGTTGTAAGGCGACCTTGAGTGTCCAGAAAGGCGCCTAATAAATAAAATGTATTATTATTATTATTAAACAGATAAAATCACAGAATCACTGCAGGTCACAACATCATAATACCTTTAATAGTTTCATTGATTTGTTGAATTGATAGACTGGCAGACCGGTTATACGTAATGTTAGGTTATGAAAAGAAGAGTTTCATTTCCACGTACAACATGGACCAGGTAAGAACACACTCTGATTTTCTGATTTTCTGATTTTCTGATTTTCTGATCAGTTCTTTGATTTGACACTGTTCATGTTGAGTATTTCAGATCAGTGGGGTGTCGTGATTTGACAGATTCAGTGTTGGACAAACTTGTCAAAGTTAATTGACAAAAGTGTATTTTTAGATTAGTGTATTTGTTTTATTAAGTGGCTGGAGTTAAATTGAAATATTTGAGTTTATTGAACTTTAGAAAAAAGATCAAATCTGTGAAGGGGAAAATGAGAAAAGATCAGGTTCAACATTTGAACTTTGATTCAAGATTTTACTGAGATATTTGTAAAGGAAAAACCATGTGAACAACAACAAAAAGTTTGATATTTGTTTTTAAAGTCTTTTTGTGCCTCTTCTTTTGAACGTGACACATTTCATGTTTTTTCAGTTTTAGGATTTTAAAAAGTCAAATGTACCATCGCCTGTTCTAATGTGAGTTCTGTCTTGCTCAAGGACACGTCGGCAGAACCGAGGAATTTCACCCTGGAACAAAGAAGGACTTCGGCTCAGTCTGGATCTGGGTTTGAGGCTCTTGGACGAGCTCAGTTTGATCTGATTAAGGATTTAGACTTTTTCCTTTACAAAACCAAACGAGTTTAACATTAAAAGAGAAAATCTGTGGATTTGTGTTTCCAAAGTCGATCCGGAAACAAACAAACAGAAGATTTGTTTCAGGATCTAATACTTGGTTAATATAAAGCCTCATACTGTTGTTGTTTTAACACGATCAACAACAACAACAACAAAACATTTTCTGTTCATTGGAAATTAGATTTAGGGAGGCCCTGCCTGATCCATAGGGGGCGCCGCACCACGATCTTTGGGAACGGTAAATCTAGACCAACATTTTAATAACAGATAATTCCTTAAATACTACAATTTATTATGATATAAAATCCCAAATGTTCAATGTTTCTGATGGAAATAATAAACTAATAATATTAATAACTACTACTACTACTACTACTACTACTACTACTACTACTACTACTACTACTGCTACTACTACTACTACTGCTACTACTACTACTACTACTACTGCTACTACTACTACTACTACTACTACTACTACTAATAATAATAATAATAATAATAATAATAATAATAATAACTACTAATAAACGCTCATAAAAACGTGTCTTTTCTCTAAATTTGGTTATAAACATGGTTTAAATGTTTAATTTTATGATGATGTCATTGTGGAGATCTTTGGGGGTCTGTGGCCTCAAAAAGTTTGATAAAGTCAGAAAATCAGTCGTGGGTCAACACCAGCCTGAGGAACATCTGATGATGAAGATAAACTGGATCAAACTCAAATCTGTGAGTTTTATGAATTCAAATCCCCTTTGTGTTTTTACACTGATGTAAACATGGTTTTGTGTAAATGAAATAAAATCTGTCAGACTCTTGTGTGGTTTTTTGAGCCCCGCCCCCTGATCACGTGAATACGTCCATGTACGTAATACGTAATACACATATCGACATTGCATCAGCCATAATCTGTACTGCGTGGTGTTTGATCTGCGAGGTAAAAGTTTTCATCAGAACAAGAGTAAAAATGTTTATTTAAAGACGTTTGCATGACATCAGAGCTGATCTCGGTTTAAGTGTTACAGTTAGTTTCAGTTTAATGTTTACAGTTAGTTTCAGTTTAAGGTTTAAAGTTAGTTTAAGTTTGTCTAGAAACAGGACGACGCTCGCGGCAGGTCTCTTAGCCTTAGCATTAAGCAGTCGAGACTATCCGCGGTCATGTTTGAGTCATACAAAGTGACGTGGACGTTACAGGCTGGCATTAAAACACGTTTCTTTTATTGTCAAATTGAAATAACATAATAACTGGTAAATAATGCAAACGTTGATGTAGCTAACGTAGTGAATGTATCTGATCGTCGGCTCACGTAGGGAACATAGCTGACGTGGCGTTGGACAGTAACAGGAAGTGAACGTTCTAAAGTCATTCTGGGACTAACACATGGAGAAACAGACATTAGATCTTCCATTCTTATCAATGTGATCAATAAAACCAGCCCCACCAACACTTTGAGATGTTTGAACAGAACTGTTATAATCTACAGTTGGACAACATGAGACCACAGCGCCCTCTAGAGCAGCTGGTCTGTCAGTGAGGGACCTCAGGATAAAACAAAAAAATGTTGTGGGGTTTTCTCTCATTTTTGTTTCTTATTCACAGTTTCATCATGGACGTCACATTTTTAGAACGCTTCAGTAAGTGTGGTGCAGAATGTGAACATGTTTAATGTGAATAAACTGAAATCAGGATTATAAACGTTTGTTTTACAGATGCAGAAGCAGAAGCAGAAGAAGGAGCAGATGTAGATGCAGAAGCAGATGCAGCTGGCAGGTGAGGAGGGGTCAGGGGCAGGTGAGTAGAGGTCAGGGGCAGGTGAGTAGAGGTCAGGGGCAGGTGAGGAGGGGTCAGGGGCAGGTGAGGAGGGTCATTATTCTCACACATCTCTTCTGTGTTCTTAGGGCTCTGTGGACTTCTCTGAGACCTTTCCTTATTGGGGCTTCAGCAAAGAGGCTCCTGATGTGGATGTTCCCTGAGTGGCTAAGATCTGCAGAGGGGCGGGGCCTCCTCTTTGCTCTTCAAACATGGGAAATCTCGGCCCAAAATGACCTGATTGTCCACATGAGGGCAGCACTCACTCCTCTCATGTCACCTGTCCTCGTGGAGATTGTAGTGCAAAGTTTGAACATAGCCCTGAGTCAGATTTAAGAGACGTCACCGTCCAGAACATCTTTCGGACAGTCTAGTGCAGGGGTCGGCAACCTTTACCACTCAAAGAGCCATTTGGACCCATTTCACACAGTAAAGAAAACAGTGAGAGCCACAAAACCCTTTTGAAATTTAAAATGAAATAACACTGCATATGGGTCATTTTACGTCCCATCCATGAAATATGAAATAATCCACATACAAAAGACTAAAACTTACAGTTTCTGAGTGAATTTACTTGTCCTGAGACCAAATCTAAAAAACTAAGAGAAAAGAATGCTTGAAAATATTTTTTTAAAATACCAAATAAGTCTGGAGTTCCTCCCAAAATGCCATTTTCCTCTTGTCCCACCCCTCTAACGACCAAACTGAATCTCAAATAAAACAGTTAAAACTGAATTGAAATGTCTTGTTTTTTGTATTATTTGTTTCATTTCCATCTCTTGTAACTGTGGGAACATTTGTTTTAATAGACATAATATTTCAAATAATAATTATTATTCATGGAACATGTGTCCCACAACCTGCACCAACCCTGTTACCAGAACATTTTTAGTCTGGTAGAAGAAGAAGAAAACAGAAAACCACATGATCCCCTGGACTTGACATCATCAAACAGTTTTCCAAAAGAATGGGCAGAGCAAAGGTTTATCTTCTCTTCTATTTTTCATATTTTTATAACATCGTTAGCCTTGATTGAATGTCTCACTCTGCCTCATGCAACCCTGTTATGCAAATGATCAGAATAAGACAATTATTATTATTTTTTCTTAACTTATTTGCATAAATAAGTTTTTCCTCTTGATTAGCAGTAACAGCTAAACAGTTTCTCCTCCTGAGATAAAGCGAACATTAGTGCGGATTTGCAACCCTGTTACCTGCAACCCTGTTACTGTGATTAGAGGAAATAAATAAATAAACCAAATAAATCATGTAATAAAAATTTTACCATTGATCCGTAAGCTGAGCTAATCAAGCATTTGATAGTTTATTACCTATTATTGATGAATATGTAGCAGAAAATGAGAATAGTGAAGGTTTATTTTTCAAGAATTTTAAAGCCAAAATGTCCTCCAATTCAACATATAACACGTTTTTTTTGCCTTTGTGCCATAGAATTACATTTTGAAAATGAACGAAGTAAAATAAAATATATTTTAATTAAATACAGTGGTCCCTCGCTGTTTCACTGAATTTTTAAATGTATTTAAATGTTTGATCACGAGCAGTGTGACTCTGAAGCAGTGAGGACTGAGCGGCATTTGGGCACATGCCAGAAGGGCCGCGGCCGTGAGTCTCATGTCCGCGCGCACACTTCTCCGGGTGGTCAATGCGCATCGGGAAGTAGCGGCAGTGTTTCTGCAGCACGAACTGGTGGAACCTGAAGTCCAGGCGGTGGAACCAGTCCTGAGAGCGCACGAATGCGTTGTTCTGTCGAATCTTCCTACCTGGTCAAAACTTCCTACCCCCTCAGAAAATCCTACCGTGTGCTTCCGGTGTCATCGCTGTTTTAATGTTTGTTTCTATGCAGGTAGGACATTCTGATGCCAAGCCGTGCGCATCAGAGGGATCAAAGAGCCGCATGCGGCTCTGGAGCTGCAAATTGCCGACCCCTGGTCTAGTGAGCTTGGTGATCACATCTATCCTTGGACGTCTCAAGATCGACCTGTTTTTAATCACTGTAAAGCACTTTGTTACATTTTTGTATGAAAACTGCTTTATAAATAAGTTTGATTGATTGATTGATTGATTGATTGACTATGTGTGATGATTAAGAACATTCAGTTCTCCTGAAGTTCTCCTGAAGTCCTCCTGATATCCTCTGTAATAAACTTCTTTATAACACATTCAGACTGTCTCGTGTCTTTTCTGTTTCTGTGGACGACCTCGAAAAACTTTACAACAACAGAAAGTACTCAAGCACAGTAAAGTATAAGTACCTGAAGGATGGGAGGTCATCGAATACTACTACATCCAGAACTCAACCAGGACTGAACCAGGACTAAACCAGGACTGAACCAGGACTGAACCAGGACTGAACCAGGACTGAACCAGGACTGAACCAGGACTAAACCAGGACTAAACCAGGACTAAACCAGGATTAAGACAGTAAATAGAGGTGTGTGGGAGAGGTGCATGCTGGGAAACGCGGTCCATCCATCTGAAGTGACAGAGCATTTATCAGAGAGAGCTGTTAAAGACAAGATGGACGACAAGGACAGAGGAGACAAGGAGAGAGGGAAGGAGACGAGGAGAGAGAAAGGGAGAGATGAGGAGGGAGGGAAAAAAAGAGGGAGGACAGGAAGAGAGGAAAGAAGAAGAGAGAGGAGATTGAGAAAGAGAGAGAGAAGGAGAGGGAAGGAGACAGGAGACGAGATAAGGTGAGGGGGAAGGAGGGAGGAGAGATGGAGGAGAAGAGACAAGGAAGGAGAATGAGGGAAGAGAGAGAAGGAAAGGACAGGAGAGGAGGAAGGAGACGAGGAGAGAGGGACGTAAAATAACACATAAATACAGTACATACATACATACATACACACATACATACATACATACATACACACATACATACATGCATACACACACGCACACACACACACAAACATACATACATACATACATACATATATACATATACACACATACATATATACATACATACTGTTGGCATAAAGGATACTTTAATTCCATTCGTTACTCGTTTGATACCAGTGTTTACCTTAATTGTCCTAAACCCAGTATCCTATGCCTTCCCAGATTCTTTATGGTGATGAAACAGACGACCGAAAACTTAGAATATAAAAATTATACTTTTATTAGCCCTGACAGAGGAGTCTAATTAGAAGCGCCCGATTCCTATCTGTCCCTAGGTGGTACAGACAGAGAATAGTGCATTTCCCTAAAATTGTAACATTTATAGTCTCTGCGTAGAACAAAGAGGAGAGGTGTGGCTTGGAGTGGTCTTCCCCCTTCTGGAGGCAAGCTGGAGAGGAATGTAGATGTAGATTCCTTATCAGTCTCTTCTCATGCCCTCTCATGACCTTTTCTCTCCAGACCCCCCTATAACTCAAGGCAGAGTGGTTGCACAAACAGAAAACACAATACATCTTCTAACTCCTCCATCGTAGTCATTTTTATTTTCTACAATTCCCCCTTCTGTCGGTCACCTAAAGTGGCCGACATAAAATAAACTAAAATAAACTAAATGTAAAAATATAAGTCAGAAAATATGAAACCTTAAAAAAGTAAACTGTATATATGTAAATATAAAAATCAAAACTAAATATTGCTAAATAGGCATGTCCTCTCATTAGTTACAGATACAAAACTAAAATCATAAAAGAGTAATCTTTCACCCTTGGTCTCCCCCTTCTGACGCTCTACTCACTCAAAACCACATGCTCTTCAAAGTCTGTGACATTTAGGATTTCCCTCTCCCTCCGGGGAGACACCCAGGTCACCGTTTCAGACTCAGACAGGGCCATGTATGCACCCCCGGGTGGAGAAATCATTCCATTTATCATTTTTCCCACCATACCCTGCAAACAAGGCAAAACACAGACACAGAGCAGGCAGCATACCAGTGCAATGGTCAGAAGGGGTGTGACTATTTTGAGAAGAACCTGCCACCAGGCGCCAGAGGTGAACCAAGTGCCAATATTGAAATTGCCCCAGTCCGGGTCGTGAGCTTCTTTAAGCATCCCTGTTAGTATTGTGACTTGGTCATGGATATCAGTCTAATTGTGAGAACTGTCAGGTATGTACGTACAACAGTGATCTATTCCCATCTTAGCGCAGAGCCCCCCGTCTGCAGCAAACAAATAATCAAGCGCCAGTTGATGTGTAGTCAGCATAGCCCTCATTGCTTTTCTTTCAGGGTCTTCTTTTAATTGCGTGGTAATCTGATCTAACACAGAGGTTATATTTTCTAGTGTCCACAATACCTCATTCATTCTATGTCCCCAATATGCCGACCCGTACCACGGAAATAAAGTCATAGTAATTCCTCGTAAGTCACTTATGAGTGGGGTGCGTGTCTGCCCAAAAGCCTGCGACCGAGTGGGGGGTTCCCAGGACCGAATATGTCGGTAACCTCGGGGATGGGGATAAGTGAAGTTAACTATGTAGGCAGCTGGGGCCAAATTAGCCAAATAACACGTTCCACACCAACCTTCAGGTAAATACAGGTAGACTTTCTTACCACAAACCCACACATATCTTAAGAGAGCCGGACATCCTCTTTTCCCTGGCAGAGACCAGAGTGTGGTAGTCCGGCTAGGCAGAGTTCCCGTATAGTTCATGTATTTTAAAAAGGCTGTGACGTTCATGTGATACCAATTAGATCCCATATATTTATGAGTGTTACTGCCCCATAGATAAGCCAAATATGTCTGATTTGGTTTGGTTGGATTTTCTAATTCAGATATAACCATTTTTATTTTCACTCGAATGTCCCAGGAATGTAGTCCTATTCGAACATTCCTGAAAAAAACCCAATTCTCCTTCCTGTGACTGTCGTCCTACTGCAATTCCTTCCAGATTAGTTCTGTTAGTTTTCAAGTGGAAAGTGGACGGGTCCCGCCAATTTGATCTATTCCTAAAATATGGATCTGGACACCAAGAATCCTCGTGCCCTTGATAACTCCGGAGTGCACACACCGTTCTATTTATAGAGGCGGGTCTAACCCCCCATAGTGGTGTATGATCGTGCGCATGTGGTATGAGAAAACATATATAACACCTTGTGGTAATATTCATTTGAGTTTTAGTGAAATTCATCAATCTCCACCACATATTATCTGTAGGCAACTGGCTAGTGTAGGTGCTACGCTTTGCTCGGTAATTACAGTCGGTGGGAATCACGTATACAATGGGGTCCACCGGAGGAACTGGCGTGGCAGGAACTTGAATGGGTGAGAGGACTAAATACCATGCCTTGAAAAGTAAAATAATTAAAAATATAAACAAACATGCATGTATTGCCCAGATAAGCCAGGCGTTAAGCACCGATGTAATTGTGCGTGTATGTATCATAGTTACTCTCCTCCCCCTTCCGTCCGGCCCGATCCCGGGACGGACGTCACGCTCTGGAGGAGTCATGGCGCAGGTGCTAGGTGACGTAGGTGATACCACTGGTTTCCGCGACCTTGGAGTTGAACAGCACGATCCGTGCGAGCAACCACGTTGAACGGTCCTGTCCAACGGGGGTCAGACCACTTCCTGGAATGAACTTTGAGAAGAACTCTGTCGGGGAGGTCAGGAAATTCAGCAGTGGCTTTGTCAGGAATCACCTCTCTGTTAGATTTAACCTGCGCAGACAAACTGGAAACAAGGTGTGAGAGTGTGGACCAGTAGGGTTTATACTGGAGAGGGCCACCGGAGACGACGGGGCCAGATGGTGATCCAGGACCCGGCATCCGTCGTCCGTATAGCAGCTCAAACGGAGAGAAACCTGTAGAGCGAGAAATAGATGCACGTGCTTGTAGCAGAGCAGCAGGAAGAGCATCCAACCAAGAGAGATTGGATGAGGCACACATTTTAGCCAAAATAGACTTCAGTGTTCAGTTCATGCGTTCCACTTGGCCCTGAGATGAAGGATGATAAACACATCCATAGGAATGTTTAAGACCCATCATGGATTCTACTTGTTTTAAATGTTTTGCAGTGAAATGAGTACCCTGGTCCGTGTGAAGAATCCTAGGAAAACCATGATTTGGTATCCACGTAAATGTCAATGATTTAATGACCATGTCCGCAGTTTCACTAGCACACGGGAAAACTTCAGGCCAGCCAGAAAATGTGTCCACTAGAACCAATAGATAACGTTTACCGCGTGTTAATCGTGAGTGGGTGTCCTAGTACTATATGAGCTGTCTTTTGGATTGCCTGGGCCACAGCAGTCGCATGAACCACACATTGAGGGTGCTTTGCATCCGCAAGAGGGATGGTAGCGCTGAGATATGTCAGGACTTTCCGGCCGCGTGGTCCTTTCTGAAATAAAACAGCATTCATGGTTAGGTGTGAGTTAGAAACGTCCAAGTAAAAAGGTTGGTCATAGTCAGGTGTGGCCAAAGCAGCCGCGGAGGCCAGGGAGCTTTTGCAGGATGCAAAGGCGGCTTCTGCCTCCTCCGTCCATTCCAAACGAGCGGAGGAATTCCTCACTCCTTGAGCCTTCACCAATGCTCTCAGAGGGAGCGTCAAATCTGTGTAGCCGGGCACGTATGCTCGGCTGTACCCACACAGCCCTAGGAAGGACAACATGTCCTTTACCGTTACTGGGCGTGGAGCCTTCAAAATAGATTGTCGGTGTTCCCCAGACACCTAAATGTTGCCTCCGTCAATGAGGCGTCCTAAAAACGTGACCACTAGTCTACAACACTGCAGTTTCTTTCTAGACACTTTCAAACCTGCCTCATGCAGTTTTCTTAACACTTGTTCTGTCCCTCTCAAACACTTGTCAGCAGATGGCGCTCCTAGAAGGATATCAACATATTGCGAAAGCACGACCTCTGGCGGCAGCTCTAGAGAAGACAGAATAGTTTTCAGAATCTGATTGAAAATGCCTGGTGAATTTTGATGCCCTTGTGGCATTCTTGTGTACTGCATCCTGTGTCCTCGGTACGTGAACGCGAAATAGTGTCTACACTCTTTTGCCAGAGGCACGCAATAGAAAGCATTAGCCAAATCAATCACTGTGAACCATTTTAAATTTGGGGAGAGTGTAGACAACATGCGATGTGGGTCCGGAACAGATTGCAATGGTGTGGTGGTGACGTCATTCACCTCTCTCAAATCGTGTGCCATACGGTAATTTACTCCGTCGGCCTTTTTGACAGGTAGGAGAGGAGTGTTCCAATCACTCCTACATCTTTCAATTACACCGGCCTCCCAGAGACCATTCAGTGTCTCCAGCAGTCCCTCATTCTGTTCTCGAGTGAGTGGATATTAACGTTTAAAAACGTGTGAGCCTAGTTTCATGTCAATGTAAATGGGTGGGATGCTGCAGAGTCCTACATCATGAGGATGAGCAGACCAAAGCTCCTCCGGAAGAGAGTCTAACATAGTCTCCGCATCTTCATGATCAGAATGTTCACGTCCGTGGTGGCGCTGGATTTCTTCCCGCGCCAAAGTGCTTGAGTCAGTCGCGTATATTTTAATACGCCAAATGTCAGAAGAGGGTGACCAGTCAACGTCTGGTATGTCTGTGTGTGTCCAGTCAGTCATTTGTTGTGCCTTCCGCACCATTGGTCCAAGCTGTCTGGCCTCGTGTTCGACATTTAAGCCCAGTGAAATGTGGGGAACAGAGTCGTCTCCTTTGAATAATAAGAGTAAATTTTGAGGCAGTATGCAATCTGCTGCCACCCCTATTTTAGAAAAATACAAAAATCGAGAACTCAACTGTGCTTCTGTGCCCTCAAATGTTTCAAAATTTTCTCTATACATTTCATCATGGTCCCTATCATAAAATAGGGTGCTATGAAGTGGGTCAGATAGAGCTGCAAATGCAAATTTAGATTGTAAAAATTGTGTCCAATTAGCATAAATTGATGCTATATTTATACCCCCTCCTGTGGGCTCCTGATCCAGGAGCTCACACCAATAAATGATAGCAGTCTGTGGCCTATCAGTCAGGTCAATCTGTGGGAGGAGCCATTTGCACGTAGGAGAAGGAACCTGGAGACACACGGGAGGCACCCGATGGAAATGTAACAGTGACCCCTTCTGGTGAGCACAAAATGGAAGCACCTGTTTTCATAAGCAGATCCCGTCCCAGGAGCGACACGGGTGTCTGCGGAGAATACACAAATGAGTGATACAGGCGTTGACCAGCAATAGAAACAGGTAATAAATCAGTAAGGGGCAGGGACAATATCTTCCCAGCCAAGCCAACCAAGGAAACAGTTTGTGTAGACAGTGGGAAGTAGTCAGTGACAGAAGAACGCAAAGCTCCAGTGTCCACCAACATAGCCAGCTGTCTGTCACTCACCGTCACCAACAGCCGCGGATCAGCCCCTGAATGTAGAGCAGCGGCCATGCCTGCTGGGCACCCCTATTCACATTGTTCACCCCATCCATCCCAGCGGTGACCTTCGTCACACGACAGGGAGGGATAGTTACCCTGGGACTGAGGAGCAAATCTCCAGGGAGCCCGGCCGCGCCCACGACCTCGGGCATTAAACGGAGTGCCTCTCCCCTGTGGATATCCAGAACCCTGTTGAGTGTGCTCAGCATGTGAGCAAGCTTTGGCCCAGTGTTCAGTAGAGCCACAGATATAGCACCCGCTGTAAGACGGGTTCAGATAGCGGCCACTCTGGGCCTGTGCCATGGACGCGCTGGCACCTCTAACCACAGATTGAGCTTGTAGGGGTTCTCTTGGGGCAAATGCAGCCTGAAAATGTTGACCCAACGGTTTAGAAGCTTTACGTTTATCCTGTAAATCTGCCAATTGTAATTTTGCGAGAGCTGCAGCTGCTATTTCCGCTTTAGACTTTTCTGAGACTTGGGCGTCGCGGTAGCGAGACAGCCTGAACACTATATGTGGTGAAAAAGCCTGTTCTGTGCGTGTCATGTACTCAGGATCATCATTAAGCAGGTCTTTAACGGGGCCAGGTAAGGCCTCCTTCAGATTGGTTCGGAACATTGCCTGCGACTGTATCTCTCTAGTGGGATGGGCGCCTGTGCGATCCACTCATAATTGCACACATTTCTCTAAAAACTGTGACGGATCCTGGTCTACTGTGTATGTGGGAAAAGTAGGAAAAGTAAGACACGTCTCCGGAAAGAGGCGTCTCACAGCATCAAAGATGAGCCCGTAACAGTGGGCCAGCGGTGTTTCATGTGGAAAACCAAATGCGCCAGATGCGCGCTCTGTTCACATGTGGCGGGGGTACACGCCCTAGTGCATATAGCACAGAAGTCACCGAGACAGAGTGGGGTTCCCGCGGACAGAGACAGAATTTTTCGGAGCCATGTTCTACCTCCTTGAGCCAATAGTGGTAATTGTTCTGCCAGAACAGTGATGTCTGTAAATTGATAAGGTTTATACACCTGCACTTGTCCAGGACCCAGTTGAATTAACGGAAAATTGCCTACGCACCCTTGGAACTCCGAGTCATACATGTGTGTGGGTTTGTCTTTATTTTCCTTCAATAACTTTTTCATTCTAGCGTGAGCTGCCGCCTCCTTCTCTCTTTCCTCCTTTTGTTCCTCATCTGAATCTCTCATTTTATCAGGATCTTTCTCGTACTCTTCAAGTTTTGCCTTCAACCATTCTTTCTGTCTCTCCTATCTGATTGTCTCAGCCTGTCCAGACAGTTTGACCGCTCCTCTAACTCCTCCTTCTGCTTGCTCCACACACTGGATAGAGGTGGGGTGAGCACCGGGGTATGAGACGACACAGCGGGGGTCTTTCTTTCTGATCCAAGGGGGGTGTGGGTGACCGCGCTCGACACTAAGCGCTGATCAATGTCGTCCCGAGGAGTTTCGTTAGAGTTTTCCTCTACGTCACTGTCATTCTGTGACGGTGGGGATGACTTCTGTTTTTTACTATCCTCATGTGTCTTAGTGTACTCCAGGTGTCCACTAAAGTCCAGGATAGGGGCCATTATTACACTCGGTGAAGTCACATATGGTGGGGGAACACAGGGGCTGAGGGAGTCAATGAGGGGTAGATTCCACTTGGAAGTACCTCCTCCTCCTTCTCCTGGGCGCGTGAGGCCATAATCATCATGTGATACATTGGCAAATATTTCTGCCTTTTCTTTAATTCTTTTCTAAATTAA
>JAVJIX010000166.1:932500-975000 GCA_036785185.1 Paratrypauchen microcephalus
TTCCCTCGGGTCCTCTCGGGTTCCCTCGGGTTCCCTGGGGTTCTCTCGGGTTCCCTCTGGTTCCCTCAGGTTCCTTTGGGTTCTCTCGGGTTCCCTCGTGTTTCCTCGTGTTCCCTCGTGTTCCCTCGGGTCCTCTTGGGTTCCCTCGGGTTCCCTGGGGTTCCCTGGGGTCCTCTCGGGTTCCCTCTGGTTCCCTCAGGTTCCTTTGGGTTCTCTTGGGTTCCCTCGGGTTCCCTGTCCACAGTCTCTGGCTGCTCCTCCCCCTGTCCACCTTCAGCCTGGGCTGCAGAGGACGTGGAGGCTCCAGCCCCTCCAGAGAATATGTCTGTTATTTTAGAACATTTTGCAGCGTCTATAGTGAGATTTTTTAATCTTTTATCCCGTAACTTCTCCACACCCCCTTTCTGCCGCTTCTCCATGTTTCCACCTCAACACTGAAACTGGCGGGATCAGTGCAGAGAAAGGGGCGGGACCGCTCTCGTAAGCTTCTATATCCTGATTGGTTTAGTCCACTGTCTGTACTGAAGATGGACCAATGGGACGCCTCCTCTAAATGGTGGGCTGGTGTCTAAGTAAAAAAAACAACAACAACAATATCGCCCCCGAGGACTGTCGGCCCACCGGGAAAATGCCCGGTATGCTCGATTACCAGTCCAGGCCTGGTGTTTCCCTGAAGTGACGCGCTCTGGGCCTAGAACTATTTTCTACTGGTGTGGACCAAATAATTCAACTATCAGAGTGTCCTGGTTTAGTCCTGGTTTAGTCCTGGTTCAGTCCTGGTTCAGTCCTGGTTTAGTCCTGGTTTAGTCCCGGGCCTCTCTGTGTCTGAATTTGCAGACTGAAATATCGCGGTTCTTCGTGGCGTTCTCGCGGGATCACTTCCTGTTAAAATGGCGTGCTCCACATACAGGTGTGTGTGTGGTGACGCTAGGAGCTGCTGCTCAGCTTTCCTCAATTAAAACGGTTATTTGTGTACTTTTACTGCAGTTAACCTCGCTTTTACTGCAGTTTACTTCACTGATATATTTTCAACCTTTTAGGCGCCCCTGCCTTTTGTTTGATGAAACGTTGTGAACTTTTGCACATGAGAAACAAAGAGGAAGTGGTGAGTCCGTTCACTGTTGATGTCTCTCGGAGCTAGTAAGCTAGCGCTAGCCTCCGAGCTGCGAATGGTTCACTATTATGTACTGTTCATACCTTGTATTATGATGATCTTTATATGGACATTTATCTAGTGCTTTTATAATAAATATTATGAATTGTCGTTACTGGATGGCTCTAGATTCTACTTCTACAGTCGGCTACAGCCTCATAGCCACACTTGGGTTTATGAACTTGGTTCTAAATTTAATGTGCACCGACTGAACTATTTCATTATGATTTATGATGCAGCACTGGGGAATCTAAGAGTTCTCTGTTGAACATTGAATGTATAATTATATTGATCATGTAATTGAATTGAAGTAATTATTTAAATATTTATTAACAGTATTGATAATGGACATGAAACTGATTATTGGTCCTGTTCCATACAAGCCAGGTTCCTTTGTCCCAGGTTCCTTTGTCCCAGGTTCCTTTGTTCCATTGTTCTTCTACTCCATCCATCCATCCACTACTCTCCGATCGTCGGTCCGGCTGAATCTGATGGCGAGCTGCCCAAGGCCACTGGTCTAAGGAACTATACCAGTCACCTCCTTCTACAGTGCGGCAGGAGGCGCAGGAGCTGCTCCCCACACAACACCCCACACTGCAATAACCATAAAGGACTGGGTCAAAACCAACTCATTACTCACTTGGACATTATAAACTTTCCAACACAATATCAACAATATTGATCTGAACTGTCTATATAAGAGCTCACAGCTCACAGTGCAGGTCAGAGCAAATGAGAATCATGAGGTCAAAGGAAGTGCCTGAAGAGCTCAGAGACACAACTGTGGAAGGCCCAGATCTGGACAAGGTCACAAAAACATTTGTGCTGCACTTAAGGTTCCTAAGAGCACAGTGGCCTCCAGAATCCTTAAATGGAAGACGTTTGGGACGAGCAGAACCCTTCCTAGAGCCGTCCGGCCAAACTGAGCGATCGGGGGAGAAGAGCCTCGGTGAGAGAGGTAAAGCAGAACCCAAAGACCACTGTGGCTGAGCTCCAGAGATACGCTCGGGAGATGGACAAAGTTTAGGAAAGTCGACCATCACTGCAGCTCCACCAGTCGGGGCTTTATGGCAGAGTGGCCCGACGGAAGCCTCTCCTCAGTGAAGACACATGAAAGACACATGGAGTTTGTAAAAAACACCTGAAGGACTCCAAGATGGTCAGAAATAAGATTTTGTGTCTGATGAGACCAAGACAGAAGTTTTTGTCCTTAATTCTAAGCCAGGGGTCGGCAACCTTTACCACTCAAAGAGCCATTTGGACCTGTTTCACACAGTAAAGAAAACAGTGGGAGCCACAAAACCCTTTTGAAATTTAAAATGAAATAACACCTTATATAACAGACTTTTTTTTGCCTTTGTGCCATAGAATTACATTTTGACAAATGAATGAACTAAAATAAAATACATTTTAATCAAATACAGTGGTCCCTTGCTATATCGTATATCGTGTTTCGCTGATTTTTTTTATAGTGTATCAACGTGCATTGTGTTCTGCATCCTGATTGGCTAAAGGACTGTAGACCTTTGCCGATTCGTCAGTCCTTCTCCTCCGTGTCTCCTGTACAGGACAGAATGTGTTCAGCCAAATTTATATAGATGTTTGATCACTAACAGTATGACTCTGAAGTGCTGTTTGTTTGCAAGTTTTCTCCCCGACAAAACCCGCAACAGCAAAGAGGCGAAGAGGCTCGATCAGACGAACTGTGAAATACACGCAATATGTTTAGAGCCTGAAAACAGGTTTGGATCTTTGGTTTCATTCTGTAATATCTTCACAGATTTTGCCTATCGCGGGTTATTTTTAGAGCGTGACCACTGCGATAAACAAGGGACCGCTGTACTGAGCCGCATCAGAGGGCTCAAAGAGCTGCATGCGGCTCTGGAGCCGCAGGTTGCCGACCCCTGTTCTAAGCGTTATGTGTGGAGAAAACCAGGCCCTGCTCATCACCTGTCCAATACAGTCCAACAGTGAAGCATGGTGGGGGGGGCATGGTGGTGGAGCATCAGGAAAGATGAACGCGGCCGAGTACGGGGATATCCTGGACGAAAACCTTCTCCAGAGCTCAGGACCTCAGACTGGGCTGAAGGTTCACCTTCCAACAAGACGATGACCCTAAGCACACGGCTAAAATAACGAAGGAGCGGCTTCACCACAACTCCGGCCCAGAGCCCTGACTTAAACCCAACTGAGCATCTCTGGAGAGACCTGAAAATGTCTCCACCAACGTTCACCATCCAACCTGACAGAACTGGAGAGGATCTGCAGGAGGAACGGCAGAGGATCCCCAAATCCAGGGCTGGAAAACTTCATCATTCCCAAAAAGACTCAAAAGGAGCTGATACTAAATACTGAGCAGAGGGTCTGAATACTTCTGACCATGTGACATTTCACTTTTTCTTTAATAAATCAGCAAGAATGTCGAAGTCTTTTACTCAAACATGCATGGATGATTCTAGATGCTCTTCAAACATTTTGCAGAATTCCTCTTCTTCAAGACTCAGACGTCACCGTGACTGTCCGGGCGCATTAAAAACAAATTCTTCTGAAATAATTCTCATTAAAATAAAAATAAAAGCAGCGTAAACAGACAGGGCCATTAAAATCACATCACTCTGAGCCGTGAGAGGCGTTTTTATCACGGGAAAACCGCTGACGACGTTTAAAAAGAGGCAGAATTCTCATAAACAGGCTGATGTAATGCAGCTAATGGAGTTTTAATGTGAGGACTACATTACCCACGATGCATCACTCCAGGACTCTCAGCCTCGTGTTTCTGGAGCGAGGACTTCAGTTCTCACAAGTGTTTACGGTTTAATGTTGATCGCACACTGTTGTTGTGTCACTGGGCAAGACACTTCACCCTCGAGTTTGTCAGAATCCAGAGAAATCTACGTTTAGTCCTGGTTTAGTCCTGGTTTAGTCCTGGTTTAGTCCTGGTTTAGTCCTGGTTTAGTCCTGGTTTAGTTCTGGTTTAGTTCTGGTTCAGTCCTGGTTTAGACCTGGTTGAGTTCTAGATGTAGTAGTACTTGACACCCTCCCATCTTTCAGGTACTTATACTTTACTGTGCTTGAGTACTTTCTGTTGTAAAGTTTTTCGAGGTCCTCCACAGAAACAGAAAAGACACGAGACAGTCTGAATGTGTCATACAGAAGTTTATTACAGATCACACAGACCAAGAGGACTTCAGGAGGACTTCAGGAGGACTTCAGGAGGACTTCAGCAGGACTTCAGGAGGACTGAATGTTCTTAATCATCACACATGGTACTGCTGATCTTGACACGTCCAGGGATATGATGACCAAGCTCACTTCACTGTCCCAAAGTGACAGTTACGTCTTAAATCTGATGCAGGATTATATTGACACTTTGAACTCCAATCTCCACTAGGAGAGTTCGCATCAGAGGCATCAATGCTGCCCTCATGTGGACACTCAGCTCATTTTGGGCAGAGATGTTCCATTTCTGAAGAGCAAAGAGGAGGACCCGCCCCTCTGCAGATCTTAGCCTATCAGGACACATCCACATCAGGAGCCTCTCTGCTGAAGCACCAGTGATGAAAGCCCCCAAAGAAATCCAAAGAGCCCTAAGAACACAGAAGAAATGTGAGAATAATGACCCCTCCTCACCTGACCCCTCCTCCTCACCTGACCCCTCCTCGTCACCTGACCCCTCCTCCTCACCTGACCCCTCCTCCTCCCCTGACCCCTCCTCCCCTGACCCCTCCTCCTCACCTTACCCCTCCTCCTCACCTGACCCCTCCTCCCCTGACCCCTCCTCCTCACCTGACCCCTCCTCCTCCCCTGACCCCTCCTCCCCTGACCCCTCCTCCTCACCTGACCCCTCCTCCTCCCCTGACCCCTCCTCCTCCCCTGACCCCTCCTCCTCACCTGACCCCTCCTCCTCCCCTGACCCCTCCTCCTCACCTGACCCCTCCTCCCCTGACCCCTCCTCCTCACCTGACCCCTCCTCCTCACCTGACCCCTCGACTTGACCCGTCACACCGTGGGTCACATGACTGAGCTCGACTCTGCCAGAAATATTGATGTTTGAAAAAACAGTTTCTCAGAAGGACCAGGAGGGTCTCCACCGATCAGAACCATCAGATCCATGTGCAGAGTCTGACCTGAACCTCACACTGACCTGTTTGTGGACTGCTGCTCTCCTGGATCTGTAAAACAAACATTTATAATCCTGATTTCAGTTTATTCACATTAAACATGTTCACATTCTGCACCACACTTACTGAAGCGTTCTAAAAATGTGACGTCCATGATGAAACTGTGGATAAGAAACAAAAATGAGAGAAAACCCCACAACATTTTTTTGTTTTATCCTGAGGTCCCTCACTGACAGACCAGCTGCTCTAGGGGGCGCTGTGGTCTCATGTTATCCAACTGTAGATTATAACAGTTCTGTTCAAACATCTCAAAGTGTCGGTGGGGCTGGTTTTATTGATCACATTGATAAGAATGGAAGATCTAATGTCTGTTTCTCCATGTGTTAGTCCCAGAATGACTTTAGAACGTTCACTTCCTGTTACTGTTCAACGCCACGTCAGCTACGTTCCCTACATGAGCCGACGATCAGATACGTTAGCTACGTTAGCTACATCAACGTTTGCATTATTTACCAATTATTATATTATTTCAATTTGACAATAAAAGAAACGTGTTTTAATACCAGCCTGTAACGTCCACGTCACTTTGTATGACTCAAACATGACCGCGGATAGTCTCGACTGCTAATGCTAATGCTAATGCTAATGCTAAGAGACCTGCCGCGAGCGTCGTCCTGTTTTAGAGGCTATTATAGTCTTAGGGACCAGGTCGTGAACATCGTCCTATCTTTAAAGTGATGAAGTGATAAATGTAAACTTTAAACCGAGGACAGCTTTGACGCCAATGCAAATTTTTGTCTAATGCAAACATCTATATATAGACATTTTTAATCTTTTTCACTTACCTAATTCATACGCCGTGTTACCCTCGTGCGGTAGGTTAAAAAAGGTTCAGGAAGTTAAAAAGTGGACCTATTACGTAAAAGGTCAAGGGGCGGGGCTCAAAAAACCACACAAGAGTCCGACAGATTTTATTTCATTTACACAAAACCATGTTTACATCAGTGTAAAAACACAAAGGGGATTTGAATTCATAAAACTCACAGATTTGAGTTTGATCCAGTTTATCTTCATCATCAGATGTTCCTCAGGCTGGTGTTGACCCACGACTGATTTTCTGACTTTATCAAACTTTTTGAGGTCACAGACCCCCAAAGATCTCCACAATGACATCATCATAAAATTAAACATTTAAACCATGTTTATAAACAAATTTAGAGAAAAGACACGTTTTTATGAGCGTTTATTAGTAGTTATTATTATTATTATTATTATTATTATTAGTAGTAGTAGTAGTAGTAGTAGCAGTAGTAGTAGTAGTAGTAGTTATTAATATGATTAGTTTATTATTTCCATCAGAAACATTGAACATTTAGGATTTTATATCATAATAAATTGTAGTATTTAAGGAATTATCTGTTCTCAAAATGTTGGTCTAGATTTACCGTTCCCAAAGATCGTGGTGCGGCGCCCCCTATGGATCAGGCAGGGCCTCCCTAAATCTAATTTCCAATGAACAGAAAATGTTTTGTTGTTGTTGTTGTTGATCGTGTTAAAACAACAACAGTATGAGGCTTTATATTAACCAAGTATTAGATCCTGAAACAAATCTTCTGTTTGTTTGTTTCTGGATCGACTTTGGAAACACAAATCCACAGATTTTCTCTTTTAATGTTAAACTTGTTTGGTTTTGTAAAGGAAAAAGTCTAAATCCTTAATCAGATCAAACTGAGCTCGTCCAAGAGCCTCAAACCCAGATCCAGACTGAGCCGAAGTCCTTCTTTGTTTCAGGGTGAAATTCCTCGGTTCTGCCGACGTGTCCTTGAGCAAGACAGAACTCACATTAGAACAGGCGATGGTACATTTGACTTTTTAAAATCCTAAAACTGAAAAAACATGAAATGTGTCACGTTCAAAAGAAGAGGCACAAAAAGACTTTAAAAACAAATATCAAACTTTTTGTTGTTGTTCACATGGTTTTTCCTTTACAAATATCTCAGTAAAATCTTGAATCAAAGTTCAAATGTTGAACCTGATCTTTTCTCATTTTCCCCTTCACAGATTTGATCTTTTTTCTAAAGTTCAATAAACTCAAATATTTCAATTTAACTCCAGCCACTTAATAAAACAAATACACTAATCTAAAAATACACTTTTGTCAATTAACTTTGACAAGTTTGTCCAACACTGAATCTGTCAAATCACGACACCCCACTGATCTGAAATACTCAACATGAACAGTGTCAAATCAAAGAACTGATCAGAAAATCAGAAAATCATAAAATCAGAGCGTGTTCTTACCTGGTCCATGTTGTAGGTGGAAGTGAAAGTCCAGAAAAGCTGCGTCTATAAGCTGTCTGCCCAATGTTGGATAAAGCGTGTTCTTATCTAAAGACGATCAAGTTTCAAATTAACCCAAAGTTTATTTCCCTAACAGGAAGTCTAAAGCAGAGCTCTGGGTCAGACTCCCCTGGAGCTTACAGTAACCAGGAGCAAACTGACCACTTGCTCCTCCCTCACACACACATAAAATACAATGTGCAAATAATATGTTGGTTCAGGATCCGCCTTTAGATCAGGAGTCTTTTTTTGCACAATTCAAACAAAAACATTTCACATAACTCCCCAAACACGTTACCCCCCTTCCTGGAGCACATTAACAGCCCTCAGGTAAACAGATCAAATGATTTGTTTATTTGATCTGTTTACAGTTAACAGTTGGTAGTGAGCGACCAACTGATTTGAATTGTTCAAGAGCAGGACTAAACCCAGACATGGGGACTTGAGACTTAGTGACTTGGACTCGAGTCGACTCGAGTCGCTGTTTTTATGACTTGTGACTTGACTCGACAAAAAATGAAATACTTGAGACTTGACTCGGACTTGGAAGTCTAGGACTCGGGACTTGACTTGACTTGAGACACGATGACTTGAATGACTTGCGTGGTCACATAATGTTTTCGTGCTCATTCAACGGCACTGTCATGTCCTGGGACGCAACGCGTGCACCACGTGCACCACCACCGGCACGAGGCCGCGCGTACACCGGGGCTGCGAGCACGAAAACGATCCGCGGCGCCCGGACCGCGTACTCTCAGCCCCAGCCACAAACCAGCCGCACGAAATCAGCAAAGAGTGGCCCGTGGTGGTTTAATCCCGGTTTAGTCCAGGTCTAGACCTGGTCCAGTCCTGGTTTCGTCCCCTCAGATGTGAGAGTTGCGCTGTGTTTGCACTTGTGGTGGAGGGCTGTGGCGTTAATGTACTGTCTCTTGGCGTTGCTCAGATCAGTTGTTGGCTTGGTTTTGTGGTATGCAGGAGATCACTTGACCGAGGGTCTACGTTCAAATAATAATAATAAACAAAACTCTCATCACTTTTTACTCTTACAAAGGTGTAGTCTAAATACACGAGCTCTCGAGGAGCGCGCCTGACCCATTACGCACGCGAAGAGTGGTGTGTGTGTGTGTGTGTGTGCGTGTGTGTGTGTGAGTGAGAGGAGAAATGTAACAAAGTTTAATATTAATAAGCTATTTGTTTTAGCTATTATTTGTTTCCTCACAAAAAGGGAATGACTTATGGATATACTGTGTGAGTGACAGAAAGAGTGAGAGAGAAATGTGCAAAGAAAAGAGCAAAGAAATGTGACAGTTTAATTTACTGTAAGTTAGTATTTGTTTTAGCTGTTATTGTTACTTTGTAAAAGAATAGCTACTTGTGGATATTCTGTGTGTGTGTGTGCGTGTGTGTGTGTGTGTGTGCGTGTGTGTGTGTGTGTGTGTGTGTGTGTGTGTGTGTGTGTGTGTGTGTGTTTGTGCGCGTGTGTGTGTGTGTGTGTGTGTTAGAAAGTGTGTGTGGGACAGAGTGAGTTAGGGAGTGTAACAAAGTTTAATACAAGTTTGTTTTAGCTGTTACTGGTTTCAGCTCAATGCTGAAACAATGTTGAAAACATGTGAAACAGTTTGGTTTTCGATGTACAGATCACTTTTACCAATAAATAACCAATAATTACATTATCACTGTTTTGTTTGAGTCTCTGATGTATTTTACTGAACATGAGTATTTACAATACACATATTTGATAACAGGTTGGGCACATTAGCCAGTGATGATTACATACACTTTCTTATATATTGCCTTTCACTTTATTAAGATCAGATTCTGCAGCTAAAATTACAACAATACGCCAAAGGTGACTTGATTTGGACTTGACTTGACCTATTACAGGACTTGACTTGACTTGACTTGACATAGCCTGTGACTTGACTTGACTTGACTTGCCCAAGAAAAAAATACTTGAGACTTACTTGTGACTTGAAGGTGAAGACTTGAGACTTACTTGAGACTTGCACATGTGTGACTTGGTCCCATGTCTGACTAAACCAAGACTATAACAGGGACTAAACCAGGTCTAAACCAGGTCTAAACCAGGTCTAAACCAGGACTATAACAGGACTATAACAGGGACTAAACCAGGTCTAAACCAGGTCTAAACCAGGTCTAAACCAGGACTATAACAGGACTATAACAGGGACTAAACCAGGTCTAAACCAGGTCTAAACCAGGTCTAAACCAGGACTATAACAGGACTATAACAGGGACTAAACCAGGTCTAAACCAGGTCTAAACCAGGTCTAAACCAGGACTATAACAGGGACTAAACCAGGTCTAAACCAGGTCTAAACCAGGACTATAACAGGGACTATATCAGGGACTAAACCAGGTCTAAACCAGGACTAAACCGGGACTATAACAGGGACTAAACTGGGTCTAAACCAGGTCTAAACCAGGACTTAACCAGGACTATAACAGGGACTAAACCAGGTCTAAACCAGGTCTAAACCAGGTCTAAACTAGGACTAAACCAGGTCTAAACTGGGTCTAAACCAGGTCTAAACCAGGTCTAAACTAGGACTAAACCAGGTCTAAACCAGGTCTAAACCAGGTCTAAACCAGTACTATAACAGGGACTAAACCAGGTCTAAACCAGGTCTAAACCAGGACTAAACCAGGTCTAAACCAGGTCTAAACTGGGTCTAAACCAGGTCTAAACCAGGTCTAAACCAGGTCTAAACTAGGACTAAACCAGGTCTAAACCAGGACTGAACCAGGTCTAAACTAGGACTAAACCAGGTCTAAACCGGGTCTAAACAAGGTCTAAACCAGGGCTAAACTGGGTCTAAACCAGGTCTAAACCAGGTCTAAACCAGGTCTAAACTAGGACTAAACCAGGTCTAAACCAGGTCTAAACCAGGTCTAAACTAGGACTAAGCCAGGTCTAAACCGGGTCTAAACCAGGACTAAACCGGGTCTAAACCAGGTCTAAACCAGGTCTAAACCAGGTCTAAACCGGGTCTAAACCGGGTCTAAACCAGGACTGAAACAGGTTTAGCCTATAAGAACCAAGACCCATTTTTCCTTAAAGGACAATTATATGGGATGTACAACAGACCGTGATTGTCCATGACCAGGACCATGTTATTGTGACAAATCCATCACATCAGGTTTTTCATTCTTATTTTAAGACTAAAAGCCCAATGTGACATATACAGTACGTTATCGCAATATTTCCATAACTGGTTTGATACTTTCTTCAACAAATATGTTCAGACCAGGCTGAATGTGATATTGTGATATAGGACATGTTATCAAAGCATTGGAAGTGTTAAATGTGTTTGAAATGACCTGGAGTATCATGAGCCATTCCCTTGAACACACAGGATAAAGCATCTTGGAAAGCCCACTTCCTGTTTAGATTTAGATTCTTTCTCATGACTGTCACATCATCAGAATGTTACGCTTAGTTAAGGTCAGGAATGAAGCCTTATAAGGAAAAGACTGGGGAATTCAAAGTGCTAGAAAAACATGATTATAAAACATTATGTGAAGTTAAAACATCAAACACACACACACACACACACATATACACAAACACACACATATACACAAACACACATATACACACACACATATATACACACACACACACACATACACACACACACATACACACACACACATATATATACACACACACATATATACACACACACATATATACACACACACACACATACACACACACATATATACACACACATATACACACATACACATACACACATACACACACACATACACACACACACACACACACACACAAACACACACATATACACACACACACACATATACACACACATACACACACACACACATACACACAGTATGATGTGCATGAGTCATTTCCATCACAGAATCTTAAACTATAAACTTCACCATGAGCTCTGTGTGCTCAGGTGATGTCGTAGAGTTTCATCATGGATCTTTTTAGTCCTGGTTTAGTCCTGGTTTAGTCCTGGTTTAGTCCTGGTTTAGTCCAGGTTCAGTCCTGGTTCATCCATCCATCCATTTTCTTCCTCTTATCCGGGGCCGGGTCACAGGGGCAACAGTCTAAGCAGGCACTCCCAGACTTCCTTCACCACGGACACTTCCTCCAGCTCCTCCAGGGGGACCCCAAGGCGTTCCCAGGCCAGCCGAGAGACATAGTCCCTCCAGCGCGTCCTGGGTCTTCCCTGGGGCCTCCTCCCGGAACACCTCCTGAGGGAGGCGTCCAGGAGGCGTCCAAAACAGACGCCCGAGCCACCTCAGTTGCTCCTCTCAACGTGGAGAAGCAGCGGCTCTACTCCGAGCTCCTCCCGTGTGACTGAGCTCCTCACCCTATCTCTAAGGGAGCGCCCAGCCACTCTGCGGAGGAAACTCATTTCGGCCACTTGTATCCGCGATCTCGTCCATTCGGTCCTTACCCAGAGGGGATCTCGTCCATTCGGTCCTTGACCATAGGTGAGGGGAGGAACATAGATTGACCGGTAAATTGAGAGCTTCGCCTTTCGGCTCAGCTCCCTCTTCACCACAACGGTCCGGTACAGTGACCGCATCACTGCCGACGCCACACCGATCCACCTGTCGATCTCACGCTCCATCCTCCCCTCACTCGTGAACAAGACCCCAAGATACTTGAACTCCTCCACTTGAGGCAAGGACTCCCCACCCACCCGGAGAGGGCGAGACACCTTTTTCCAGTCGAGAACCATGGCCTCGGATTTGGAGGAGCTGATCCTCATCCCAGCCGCTTCACACTCGGCTGCAAACCGCCCCAGTGCACACTGGAGGTTTCGGTTCGATGAAGCCATCAGGACAACATCATCTGCAAACAGCAGAGATGAGATCCTGTGGTTCCCAAACCGGATCCCCTCCGGCCCCTGACTGCGCCTAGAAATTCTGTCCATAAATATAATGAACAGAACCGGTGATAAAGGGCAGCCCTGGAGTCCAACATGCACCGGAAACAGGTCCGACTTACTACCGGCAATGTGAACACAGCTCCTGCTCCGGTCATACAGGGACCAAACAGCCCTTAGCAAAGGGCCCCGAACCCCGTACTCCCAGAGCACTCTCCACAGGACCCCACGAGGGACACGGTCGAATGCCTTCTCCAGATCCACAAGGCACATGTGGACTGGTTGGGCAAACTCCCATGAACCCTCGAGCACCCGATGGAGAGTATAGAGCTGGTCCAGTGTTCCCCGGCCGGGATGAAAACCACACTGCTCCTCCTGGATCAGAGGTTCGACTATCGGCCGAATTCTCCTCTCCAGCACCCTGAAATAGACCTTACCGGGAAGGCTGAGGAGTGTGATTCCCCGATAGTTGGACCACACCCTCCGGTCCCCCTTCTTAAACAGAGGGACCACCACCCCGGTCTGCAAGTCCAGAGGTACTGTCCCCGACCGCCACGCGATGTTGCAGAGACGTGTCAGCCAAGACAGCCCTACAACATCCAGAGACTTAAGATACTCAGGACGGATCTCATCCACCCCCGGGGCCTTGCCACCAAAGAGCTTTCCTACCACCTCAGTGACTTCGGCCAGGGTGATGAACGAGTCCGCCTCCGAGTCTCCAGCCTCTGCTTCCTCCTCGGAAGACGTGATGGCGGGATTGAGGAGATCCTCAAAGTATTCCTTCCACCGTCCGATAACATGCCCAGTCGAGGTCAACAGCTCCCCACCCGCACTGTAAACAGTGTTGGTGAAGCACTGCTTCACCCTTCTGAGGCGCCGGACGGTTTGCCAGAATTTCTTCGAGGCCGTCTGATAGTCCTCCTCCATGGCCTCTCCGAACTCCTCCCAAACCCGAGTTTTTGCCTCTGCGACCACCCGGGCTGCAGCATGCTTGGCCTGCCGGTACCCATCAGCTGCCTCAGGAGTCTCATGAGCCAACATGGCCCAATAGGACTCTTTCTTCAGCATGACGGCATCCCTTACTTCCGGTGTCCACCACCGGGTTTGGGGATTGCCGCCGCGACAAGCACCACAGACCTTACGACCACAGCTTCGGGTGGCCGCATCGACAATAGAGGCCGAGAAAAGAGCCCATTCGGACTCTATGTCCCCAGCCTCCCCCAGAATCCAGGAGAAGCTCTCCCGGAGGTGTGAGTTGAAGGTGCCCCTGACAGAGGGCTCTGCCAGACGTTCCCAACAGACCTTCACGATATGCTTGGGCCTGCCAGGTCTCTCCGGCTTCCTCCCCCAACCAGCGGACCCAACTCACAACCAGGTGGTGATCAGCTCTGCCCCTCTCTTCACCCGAGTGTCCAAGACACGCAGCCGGAGGTCAGATGACACGACAACAAAGTCGATCATCGACCTCCGTCCTAGGGTGTCCTGGTGCCACGTGCACTGATGGACAACCTTGTGTTTGAACATGGTGTTCGTTATGGACAAACCGTGGCTAGCACAGAAGTCCAATAACAGAACACCACTCGGGTTCAGATCAGATCTGGACAAGGTCACAAAAACGTTTGTGCTGCACTTAAAGTTCCTAAGAGCACAGGAGCCTCCAGAATCCTTGAATGTAAGACGTTTGGGATGACCAGAACCCTTCCTAGAGCTGTCCGGCCAAACTGAGCAATCGGGGGAGAAGAGCCTCGGTGAGAGAGGTAAAGCAGAACCCAAAGACCACTGTGGCTGAGCTCCAGAGATACGCTCGGGAGATGGACAAAGTTTAGGAAAGTCGACCATCACTGCAGCTCCACCAGTCGGGGCTTTATGGCGGAGTGGCCCGACGGAAGCCTCTCCTCAGTGAAGACACATGAAAGACACATGGAGTTTGTAAAAAACACCTGAAGGACTCCAAGATGGAGAGAAATAAGATTTTGTGTCTGATGAGACCAAGATAGAAGTTTTTGTCCTTAATTCTAAGCCAGGGGTCGGCAACCTTTACCGCTCAAAGAGCCATTTGGAGCTGTTTCACACAGTAAAGAAAACAGTGGGAGCCACAAAACCCTTTTGAAATTTAAAATGAAATAACACCTTATATAACAGACTTTTTGCCTTTGTGCCATAGAATTACATTTTAAAAATGAATGAACTAAAATAAAATACATTTTAATCAAATACAGTGGTACCTCGCTATATCGTATATCGTGTTTCGCTGATTTTTTAAATAGTGTATCAACGTGCATTGTGTTCTGCATCCTGATTGGCTAAAGGACTGTAGACCTTTGCCGATTCGTCAGTCCTTCTCCTCCGTGTCTCCTGTACAGGACAGAATGTGTTCAGCCAAATTTATATAAATGTTCGATCACTAACAGTATGACTCTGAAGTGCTGTTTGTTTGCAAGTTTTCTCCCCGACAAAACCCGCAACAGCAAAGAGGCGAAGAGGCTCGATCAGACGAACTGTGAAATACACGCAATATGTTTAGAGCCTGAAAACAGGTTTGGATCTTTGGTTTCATTCTGTAATATCTTCACAGATTTTGCCTATCGCGGGTTATTTTTAGAACGTGACCACTGCGATAAACAAGGGACCGCTGTACTGAGGGAATCAGAGGGCTCAAAGAGCATCAGGAAAGATGAGCGCGGCCGAGTACCGGGATATCCTGGACGAAAACCTTCTCCAGAGTTCAAGACCTCAGACTGGGCTGAAGGTTCACCTTCCAACAAGACGATGACCCTAAGCACACGGCTAAAATAACGAAGGAGCGGCTTCACCACAACTCCGGCCCAGAGCCCTGACTTAAACCCAACTGAGCATCTCTGGAGAGACCTGAAAATGTCTCCACCAACGTTCACCATCCAACCTGACAGAACTGGAGAGGATCTGCAGGAGGAACGGCAGAGGATCCCCAAATCCAGGGCTGGAAAACTTCATCATTCCCAAAAAGACTCAAAAGGAGCTGATACTAAATACTGAGCAGAGGGTCTGAATACTTCTGACCATGTGAGATTTCACTTTTTCTTTAATAAATCAGCAAGAATGTCTAAGTCTTTTACTCAAACATGCATGGATGATTCTAGATGCTCTTCAAACATTTTGCAGAATTCCTCTTCTTCAAGACTCAGACGTCACTGTGACTGTCCGGGCGCATTAAAAACAAATTCTTCTGAAATAATTCTCATTAAAATAAAAATAAAAGCAGCGTAAACAGACAGGGCCATTAAAATCACATCACTCTGAGCCGTGAGAGGCGTTTTTATCACGGGAAAACCGCTGACGACGTTTAAAAAGAGGCAGAATTCTCATAAACAGGCTGATGTAATGCAGCTAATGGAGTTTTAATGTGAGGACTACATTACCCACGATGCATCACTCCAGGACTCTCAGCCTCGTGGTTCTGGAGCGAGGACTTCAGTTCTCACAAGTGTTTACGGTTTAATGTTGATCGCACACTGTTGTTGTGTCACTGGGCAAGACACTTCACCCTCGAGTTTGTCAGAATCCAGAGAAATCTACGTTTAGTCCTGGTTTAGTCCTGGTTTAGTCCTGGTTTAGTCCTGGTTTAGTCCTGGTTCAGTCCTGGTTTAGTCCTGGTTTAGTCCTGGTTTAGTCCTGGTTCAGTCCTGGTTCAGTCCTGGTTTAGTCCTGGCTTAGTCCTGGTTGAGTTCTGGATGTAGTAGTACTTGACACCCTCCCATCTTTCAGGTACTTATACTTTACTGTGCTTGAGTACTTTCTGTTGTAAAGTTTTTCGAGGTCGTCCACAGAAACAGAAAAGACACGAGACAGTCTGAATGTGTCATACAGAAGTTTATTACAGATCACAGACACCAAGAGGACTTCAGGAGGACTTCAGGAGGACTTCAGGAGGACTTCAGCAGGACTTCAGGAGGACTGAATGTTCTTAATCATCACACATGGTACTGCTGATCTTGACACGTCCAGGGATATGATGACCAAGCTCACTTCACTGTCCCAAAGTGACAGTCACGTCTTAAATCTGATGCAGGATTATATTGAAACTTTGAACTCCAATCTCCACTAGGAGAGTTCGCATCAGAGGCATCAATGCTGCCCTCATGTGGACACTCAGCTCATTTTGGGCAGAGATGTTCCATCTCTGAAGAGCAAAGAGGAGGACCCGCCCCTCTGCAGATCTTAGCCTATCAAGACACATCCACATCAGGAGCCTCTCTGCTGAAGCACCAGTGATGAAAGCCCCCAAAGAAATCCAAAGAGCCCTAAGAACACAGAAGAAATGTGTGAGAATAATGACCCCTCCTCCTCACCTGACCCCTCCTCCCCTGACCCCTCCTCCTCACCTGACCCCTCCTCCTCACTTGACCCCTCCTCCTCACCTGACTCCTCCTCCTCACCTGACTCCTCCTCCTCACCTGACTCCTCCTCCTCACCTGACCCCCCCTCCTCCCCTGACCCCTCCCTCCTCACCTGACCCTTCCTCCTCCCCTGACCTCCTCCTCCCCTGACCCCTCCTCCTCACCTGACCCTTCCTCCTCCTCTGACCCCTCCTCCTCACCTGACCCTTCCTCCTCCTCACCTGACTCCTCCTCCTCACCTGACCCTTCCTCCTCCTCACCTGACTCCTCCTCCTCACCTGACCCCTCCTCCTCACCTGCCCTCATCAGTGGAACTCTCTGATATTTGTGAGAATCCAAAACATCTGTGAGGGCTGTGGAGCTGCAGATGGTTGGTGACAGTGTAACTGTCTGGTCCTCAGGGACTCATGGGTCAGTCACATGTCCTGATGACCTCTCACCTTTGACCCTTTCTGCTGTGCACCTGCATCTTTAGTTTCATTTTCAGGTCATATTTTGAGCTCTCATCCTCCTCCTCATCTCGGCTGTTGAGATCATCTGCACAGGAGCTCCAGGAGCCTCCTCTTTACTTTAGCCTCGACTCATTTTCTGACCCAAACTGAATGTTGTGAAAATGACCTGGTCAGATCTTGGTCTTTTGTGTTATAATGTTTTAGTCGTGACGTGTTTATAACAGAAGTCAGTGGGAAGATTATTTTTCCACACATAATCCTCTTCCATTCAACACACAAATACACCATAAATGATTGATATTTAGTCGGCTCTAATAAAATTAGTTGAAGTTTTCTCCTTTATTCATTTTCTTTGTGAGACGGGGACAGTGTTCTTCTGAACCTGCAGGCTGGAGCTCTGGAGCTCATTTCCACCTGTCGTCCCTGGAGCAGAGGAAACCGGAGGAAACCCTCCCAGACACGAGGAGAACGTGCAAACTCCACACAGAAAAGCCCAGGCGACCCGGGGATCAAACCCGGAACCTTCTTGCTGTGAGGCGTGAGTGCTAGCCACTCTTCCCCGTGCTGCTGTTATGGTAAAACAGCAAAAAAAAAAAAAAAAAAATGGAGACCCTCGAGGATCCCCAAGGTGACGAACAGACCCTTTTGTTGAAGCCTTTGCAGCATGTGCGTTTTAAAACTCGACTTGACCCGTCACACCGTGGGTCACATGACTGAGCTCGACTCTGCCAGAAATATTGATGTTTGAAAAAACAGTTTCTCAGAAGGACCAGGAGGGTCTCCACCGATCAGAACCATCAGATCCATGTGCAGAGTCTGACCTGAACCTCACACTGACCTGTTTGTGGGCTGCTGCACTTCTGCATCTGTAAAACAAACATTTATAATCCTGATTTCAGTTTATTCACATTAAACATGTTCACATTCTGCACCACACTTACTGAAGCATTGTAAAAATGGGACGTCCATGATGAAACTGTGGATAAGAAACAAAAATGAGAGAAAACCCCACAACATTTTTTTGTTTTATCCTGAGGTCCCTCACTGACAGACCAGCTGCTCTAGGGGGCGCTGTGGTCTCATGTTATCCAACTGTAGATTATAACAGTTCTGTTCAAACATCTCAAAGTGTCGGTGGGGCTGGTTTTATTGATCACATTGATAAGAATGGAAGATCTAATGTCTGTTTCTCCATGTGTTAGTCCCAGAATGACTTTAGAACGTTCACTTCCTGTTACTGTTCAACGCCACGTCAGCTACGTTCCCTACATGAGCCGACGATCAGATACGTTAGCTATGTTAGCTACATCAGCGTTTCCATTTCAATTTGACAATAAAAGAAACCTGTATTAATGCCAGCCTGTAACATCACTTTGTATGACTCAAACATGACCGCGGATAGTCTCAACTGCTAATGCTAATGCTAAGAGACCTGCCGCGAGCCTCTTCCTGTTTTTAGATAAACTGAAACTAACTGTAAACCTTAAACCGAGAACAGCTCTGACGTCAGTGCAGATTTTTGGTCTGATGTAAACGTCTTTAAATAAACATTTTTACTGTTGTTCTGATGAAAACTCTTACCTCACAGATCGCACACCGCTCACTTCAGCTAATGGCTGATCCAATGTCGATAAGTGAACGTATTACGTACATGGAAGTATTCACGTGATCAGGGGGCGGGGCTCAAAAAACCACACAAGAGTCTGACAGATTTTATTTCACTTACACAAAACCATGTCTACATCAGTGTAAAAACACAAAGGGGATTTGAATTCATAAAACTCACAGATTTGACTTTGATCCAGTTTATCTTCATCATCAGATGTTCCTCAGGCTGGTGTTGACCCACGACTGATTTTCTGACTTTATCAAACTTTTTGAGGTCACAGACCCCCAAAGATCTCCACAATGACATCATCATAAAATTAAACATTTAAACCATGTTTATAAACAAATTTAGAGAAAAGACACGTTTTTATGAGCGTTTATTAGTAGTTATTATTATTATTATTATTATTATTATTATTATTATTATTATTATTATTATTATTATTATTATTATTAGTTTATTATTTCCATCAGAAACATTGAACATTTAGGATTTTATATCATAATAAATTGTAGTATTTAAGGAATTATCTGTTCTCAAAATGTTGGTCTAGATTTACCGTTCCCAAAGATCGTGGTGCGGCGCCCCCTATGGATCAGGCAGGGCCTCCCTAAATCTAATTTACAATGAACAGAAAATGTTTTGTTGTTGTTGTTGTTGATCGTGTTGAAACAACAACAGTATGAGGCTTTATATTAACCAAGTATTAGATCCTGAAACAAATCTTCTGTTTGTTTGTTTCCGGATCGACTTTGGAAACACAAATCCACAGATTTTCTCTTTTAATGTTAAACTCGTTTGGTTTTGTAAAGGAAAAAGTCTAAATCCTTAATCAGATCAAACTGAGCTCGTCCAAGAGCCTCAAACCCAGATCCAGACTGAGCAGAAGTCCTTCTTTGTTTCAGGGTGAAATTCCTCGGTTCTGCCGACGTGTCCTTGAGCAAGACAGAACTCACATTAGAACAGGCGATGGTACATTTGACTTTTTAAAATCCTAAAACTGAAAAAACATGAAATGTGTCACGTTCAAAAGAAGAGGCACAAAAAGACTTTAAAAAACAAATATCAAACTTTTTGTTGTTGTTCACATGGTTTTTCCTTTACAAATATCTCAGTAAAATCTTGAATCAAAGTTCAAATGTTGAACCTGATCTTTTCTCATTTTCCCTTCACAGATTTGATCTTTTTTCATATTAAGTTCAATAAACTCAAATATTTAAATTTAACTCCAGCCACTTAATAAAACAAATACACTAATCTAAAAATACACTTTTGTCAATTAACTTTGACAAGTTTGTCCAACACTGAATCTGTCAAATCACGACACCCCACTGATCTGAAATACTCAACATGAACAGTGTCAAATCAAAGAACTGATCAGAAAATCATAAAATCATAAAATCATAAAATCAGAGTGTGTTCTTACCTGGTCCATGTTGTAGGTGCACCTCTTGTCTCTAAACTGCCTCTAAACAACAGAAACAGTGTTTATATTTGTTTGTGACCTGCAGTGTTTCTATGATAAACACAGCACAGGAAATTCACACAGTCCTTTGCAAAAAATGAACCGGTCTTTTGATTCCAACTGTGTCGGAGATTCATATCGCCCTTCTCTCACCGTTCTGTTCAGATCTGCCCTGTAACAGTGCGTGTAGTCATAAGATCATTGAGAACAGAGGCCCTCTGACATCGCAAATGGCATCTGCATCTGCATTTGACCCATCCTTTTCAGGAGCAGTGAACTGCCATCTTTTCAGCGTCCGGGGGCAGTACCGTGAAGGGTCTTGGCAAAGGACCCACACTGGTTAGCTCATTGCCAGGGGGGATTTGAACCCACAACTCCCAGGGGGAAAGTCAGTGACTTACCAGTTGAGCTAACCAGCCAAATGTACACACAACAAAAATATAAACGCAACACTTTAGTTTTTGCTCCCATTTTTCATGAGATGGACTTAAAGATCTAAAATTAATTCCAGATACACAATATTACCATTTCTCTCAAACATTGTTCACAAATCTGTCTAAATGTGTGATAGTGAGCACTTCTGCTTTGCTGAGACAATCCACCCCACCTCACAGGTGCGCCACATCAAGATGCTGATCTGACATCAGATCAGCACAGGTGTACCTTATACTGCCCACAATAAAAGGCCACCCCGAAATGTGCATTTTTTTTTCTTTATTGGGGGTCTGGGGACTCAGAACCAGTCAGTATCTGGTGTGACCACCATTTGCCTCATGCAGTGCAACACATCTTCTTCGCATAGAGTTTATCAGATTGTCAATTGTGGCCTGTGGAATGTTGGTCCACTCCTCTTCTTGTGCGAAGTTGCTGGATATTAGTGGGAGCTGGTACACGCTGTCGTATACGCCGGTCAAGCACATCCCAAACATGCTCAATGGGTGACATGTCCGGTGAGTATGCTGGCCATGCAAGAACTGGGACATTTTCAGCTTCCAAGAATTGTGTACAGATCCTTGCAACATGGGGCCGTGCATTATCTTGCTGAAACATGAGGTGATGTTCATGGATGTATGGCACAACAATGGGCCTCAGGATCTCATCACGGTATCTCTGTGCATTCAAAATGCCATCAATAAAATGCACCTGTGTTCTTAACCCCACCACCACCATGGGCCACTTGATCCACAACATTGACATCAGCAAAGCGCTCACCCACACGACACCACACACGCTGTCTGCCATCTGCCCTGAACAATGTAAACCGAGATTCATCCGTGAAGAGAACACCTCTCCAACGTGCCAGACGCCATCGAATGTGAGCATTTGCCCACTCAAGTCTGTTACGGCGACGATCTGGAGTCAGGTTAAGACCCCGATGAGGACGACGAGCATGCAGTTGAGCTTCCCTGAGACGGTTTCTGACAGTTTGTGCAGAAATTGTTTGGTTATGCAAACCAATTGTTTCAGCAGCTGTCCGAGTGGCTGGTCTCAGACGATCTTGGAGGTGAACCTGCTGGATGTGGAGGTCCTGGGCTGTTGTGGTTACACGTGGTCTGCGGTTGTGAGGCCGGTTGGATGTACTGCCATATTCTCTGAAACGCCTTTGGAGACGGCTTATGGTGGAGAAATGAACATTCAATGCACGAGCAACAGATCTGGTTGACATTCCTGCTGTCAGCATGCCAATTGCACGCTCCCTCAATGCTTGTGACATCTGTGGCATTTTGCTGTGAGACAAAACTGCACATTTCAGAGTGGCCTTTTATTGTGGGCAGTATAAGGTACACCTGTGCACTAATCATGATGTCAGATCGGCATCTTGATGTGGCACACCTGTGAGGTGGGATGGATTATCTCAGCAAAGCAGAAGTGCTCACTATCACACATTTAGACAGATTTGTGAACAATGTTTGAGAGAAATGGTAATATTGTGTATCTGGAATGAATTTTAGATCTTTAAGTCCATCTCATGAAAAATGAGAGCAAAAACAAAAGTGTTGCGTTTATATTTTTGTTGTGTATGTGTGTGTATGTGTATGTAGGGAACAAGAGAGAGACAAGAAAGAGGAGAGAGTAAGAGAGAGAGATGAGGGAGAAAGAGATGAGGGAGAAAGGAGAGAAGGGGGGGACAAGAAGAGAAGAAAAAAGAAGAGAGGAAGGAAAAGAGAGAAGGCGATCAGGAGAGCAAGTGAACAAGGAGTAAGAGAGGAGAGAGAAGGAGAGAGAGAGAGAGAGAGAGGAGGGAGAAGGAGAAGGGGAGAACAAGACAGAAAAAAGAGAGTGAGATCAGGAAAGAGGAGAGAGCAAGAGAGACAAGAAAGAGGAGAGAGAGTAAGAGACAGATGAGGGAGAAAGAAAGGACAGAGAAGGAAAGAAAGTGGGGGTCAAGAAGAGATGAAAAAGAGAGAGGAAGGAAGAGAGGGAGAGCGATCAGGAGTGCAAACAAGGAGAGAGAGAGAGAGGGAGAGAGGAGAGAGAAGGACAGAGGGGGAGAACAAGAAGACAAAAATAGAGAGGAAGATCAGGAAAGAAAGGGAACGAGAGAGAAGAGAGGAAAAAGAGAAAGGGAAGGGAGAGAGAGAGGGAGAGAGAGGAGAAAGAGGAGAGAGTAAGAGAGAGAGTAAAAGAGAGATGAGGGAGAAAGACAGGAGAGAGAAAGGAGAGAAGGGGGGACAAGATGAGAAGAAAAAGAGAAAAAGAGGAAGGAAGAGAGAGAAAGAGGGAGATAGGGAAGAAAGAGACAGGAAGGAGGGAAAGAGAAAAGAGAGAGGGAAGGAGGAGGGTGAGAAAGAAATGAAAGAGGGGAACAAGAAAAGATGAGAGTGAAAGAGAGCGGAAGGGCAGGAAAGAAAGGGAACAAAAGAGAGAGGAGAGAGAGGCAGACAAGGGGGACAAGAAGAGAGGAAAAAGAGAAAGAGGAAGGAAGAGAAAGAGAGGGCGATCAGGAGAGCAAACAAGGAGAGAGAGAGTGTGTGGAGAGAGAAGGACAGAGGGGGTGAACAAGAAGACAGAAAAAAGAGAGGAAGATCAGGAAAGAAAGGGAACAAGAGAGTGGGAGGAGAAAGAGGAGAGGAGAAAGGGGGAGCTAGGTAGAAGGGGGAACAAGAAGAGAGAGGAAAGAGAGAAAGAGAAGATCAGGGGTGGAGGAGAAGAAGTAGTGACAGATGAAAGAGAAGAGAAAGAGGTGAGAGAAGACAGAGAGAGGAAAAAGAGTGAAAACAAGAAGAGAAAGAGAAGAGACGTTAACCTTATAAGGGCGTAGATGGTACCTGCTCCTGATTGGTCCAGTCTGTGCTGCAGTGACTCCTCCGGCCACAGGGAGGCGCCGCCGTTTGTTTAGTCCTGGTTTAGTTCAGGTTATTCCAGGTTTAGTCCTGGTTTAGTCCTGGTTTAGTCCTGGTTTAGTCCTGGTTTAGTCCTGGTTTTGTTAAGGTTTAGACCTGGTTTAGTCCTGGTTATCCCAGGTTTAGTCCTGGTTTAGTCCTGGTTTGGTTCTGGTTATTCCAGGTTTAGTCCTGGTTTAGTTCTGGTTATTCCAGGTTTAGTCCTGGTTTAGTCCTGGTTTAGTTCTGGTTATTCCAGGTTTAGTCCTAGTTTAGTCCTGGTTTAGTTCAGGTTTAGTCCTGGTTTAGTTCTGGCTTAGTCCTGGTTTTGTTAAGGTTTAGTCCTGGTTTAGTTCAGGTTTAGTCCTGGTTTAGTTCAGGTTTAGTCCTGGTTTTGTTAAGGTTTAGTCCTGGTTTAGTTCAGGTTTAGTCCTGGTTTAGTCTTGGTTTAGTTCAGGTTTAGTCCTGGTTTTGTTAAGGTTTAGTCCTGGTTTAGTTCAGGTTTAGTCCTTGTTTAGTTCAGGTTTAGTCCTGGTTTAGTTCTGGTTATTCCAGGTTTAGTCCTGGTTTAGTCCTGGTTTAGTTCTGGTTATTCCCGGTTTAGTCCTGGTTTAGTCCTGGTTTTGTTAAGGTTTAGTCCTGTTTTAATTCTGGTTTAGTCCTGGTTTAGTCCTGGTTTAGTTCAGGTTTAGTCCTGGTTTAGTTCTGGCTTAGTCCTGGTTTAGTTCAGGTTTAGTCCTGGTTTAGTTCAGGTTTAGTCCTGGTTTTGTTAAGGTTTAGTCCTGGTTTAGTTCTGGTTTTGTTAAGGTTTAGTCCTGGTTTAATTCTGGTTTAGTCCTGGTTTAGTCTTGGTTTAGTTCAGGTTTAGTCCTGGTTTAGTCTTGGTTTAGTTCAGGTTTAGTCCTGGTTTTGTTAAGGTTTAGTCCTGGTTTAGTCCTGGTTTAGTCCTGGTTTAGTCCTGGTTTAGTCCTGGTTTAGTCCTGGTTTAGTCAGACCAGATTTGAAATCAAACTCCGGAGCCGTTTTTGTTTTTGTGGAAACCATTTTTAATAAAGATACGAAAGTCCAAGCAGCAGATTTATAAATAACATTTGAACTCCTCGGTCCGGACCTGTCCACACCTGGTTTAGATCCAGTTTAGTCCTGGTTTAGTCCCGGTCCAGACCGAGTTCAAGCCTGGTTCGGTCCAGACCTGCTATAGTCCGGGTTTAGACCTGGTTTAGTCCTGGTTTCTGGCCTGGTTTGTGTCTTGACTGAGCACAGTGTGGAAATGAACCTGGTCCAAACATTTCAAATCACATAAAAAAAAAATCACATTTAAGGAACAAAAAGTTACACATTTCAATTTAAACATGGTTGAGGGTCCGTCACCTGCTTGTTTCTATGGATACGTCATTAACTATGCCTGGAATGTTCCACAGTGTGACTTTAAACCGCTCGACTTCACATGTATCCAATCACAGGTGGTTTTAGAGCTCAAAAACACCTAGAAAAACAGACATTCTGACTCGCCTCTCCACAGATCTGACCTGTAGCTTGGTCTGGTTTGGTCTCCATGGAGATAGAAAGGTTTAATGCCATACCGCGGAACTTATTTCCCCTTCTGCCACGGATTCCACTTGGACGACTGAAGGATTCTACACAATAATTCCGGACAAAGCGATGGCTAAATCTCCATGGAGACGAGCGTTTGACGGACCCTCCACCGGAAAAGTTACACAGTGCAGCTTTAACGTCGCTGTACCTGATTTCCCCCTCGTGGATTTGAGTAAAACGAGTCTTACCCCAGTGCGGATCTGTCGTAGAAGCGGCTCCGGAGGTCAAAATAAGTCCACCAAGTGTACCGTCTACGTCTAATTAAGCACTTTATCGTTCATCAGGTGATCAGGAAGTGCACGGATAGCATACTAGTTGTTGTTATTAGCTTTACTCTCGCTGCAAAACTCCACTCTGGCCCACTTCAAACTGTTTAAAAAGGGACTAGGTTCTGTTTTTCCACGTTTTTAAGACAGAAAAACATCAGGTACAGCGCTTTTAAACATGTAAATAAACATTAAAGGGCCCATATGACACTTTTCTCAAACTGAAAACACTCTGTTCCAACTTGTGATGTCATCATGCGGCGATACAGGAAGTGCCCCACTGCGTTTTTAAACTCTACGCACCTTCACGAGAATCATTTGGATCATTTCAGTCGTGGAATCGCCGATCTCGACTGAACTAAAGGTGAAAGGAGCTGTGAACTTAAAGGTTGGACGGAGGATTTTCCAAGGAAAGAGAAACACGGCGACTCTTTGTCCTTTTTCAGGTGTTTATGACTCCAACTCCTCCACGTAGAAGTAGAAACGCCTCCTCCCGCCTCCTCCTGACTCTAGAAATCATGTTTGTTTCCGGCCGGTGCTCGTTCAGAATCGCTGTTGAAGTTTCCTGTCCAAAAGTAATTCATCGACCGACGCGTCAGTCTGTAGACCCTTCGTCTGCTTCAGTTCGCGCCATCGCTGGAAGGAATCTCCGAGAATCACCTTAGTTTGGCTTCGCTCCTTTTCCCCTTCTCTTCTTCTTTCAGCGACCTCATAAACGGACTTTCTTTTGAGACGAAATGGTCGTGGATTCTTGTCCGCCATCGCGACAAACTTTGTGCAAATTGCAAGGAAGCTGCAGTTGGAAAAAGCAGCTAAGAACCGCTGCATTGGTCGAGTAAACGGCGTCTTGAGTCTGTGGAATGTGCGAGAGGCGAACGTAAACCACGTAATCCCAGCGCGCCGGAGAGTCGGTTAGAAACGCAGGGAGTTTGATTGACGACCAAACAGCCAATAAATAACGAGGTAGAGTCGTTATCTGTTGGCTGATGTTTATCTGGACCCACCACGTCCACAGGTGATGGATTTTCATAATTGTTTTTTTGGTCGTCGTTCCAAAGCTGCTGCGTCTCTATAAAGATATTTTGAACTTTCAATGTCAATTTGAAACAAAACAACAACAAAAAATCCTCTATACAATCTTGAAAAACAGCAACCTGATGACATCACGAGGTGGAACAGAGCGTTTGGAGCTTTGGAGATGTAATCAGACGAATAATGAGTTCCTCAAATGTGAGAATGAAACAAACACAACTCCAGTCTCTCCTCTTCATCCTCTACTTCCTCTTCCTCCACTTCCTTCTCTACTTCTTCTTCCTCCTCCTCTACTTCCTCCTCTACTTCCTCTTCCTCTACTTCATCTTCTTTCTCCTCTACTTCCTCTTCCTCCTCTACTTCCTCTTCTTTCTCCTCTACTTGTTTCTGCCCTACTTCCTCTTCTTCCTCCTCCACTTCCTCCTCCTGCCCTCTCCTCTCCTCCTCTACCTCCACTTCCTCCTCCTCTACTTCCTCTTCCTCCTCTACCTTCACCACTTCCTCTTTCTCTTCCTCCTCTACCTCCTCCACTTCCTCCTCCTCTACATCCTCCTCCTTCTCTAATTCCTCTTCCTCCTTTACTTCCTCTTCCTTCTCCTCTACTTCCTCCTCTACTTCCTTCCTCCTCCAGGTCTGTTTTTGAGGAGGAACATCATCAGAACATGAGGAACATCATCAGAACATGAGGAACATCATCAGAACATGAGGAACATCATCAGAACATGAGGAGGAACATCATCAGAACATGAGGAAGAACATCATCAGAACATGAGGAGGAACATCATCAGAACATGAGGAAGAACATCATCAGAACATGAGGAGGAACATCATCAGAACATGAGGAGGAACATCATCAGAACATGAGGAGGAACATCATCAGAACATGAGGAGGAACATCATCAGAACATGAGGAACATCATCAGAACATGAGGAGGAACATCATCAGAACATGAGGAGGAACATCATCAGAACATGAGGAGGAACATCATCAGAACATGAGGAGGAACATCATCAGAACATGAGGAAGAACATCATCAGAACATGAGGAGGAACATCATCAGAACATGAGGAGGAACATCATCAGAACATGAGGAAGAACATCATCAGAACATGAGGAACATCATCAGAACATGAGGAACATCATCAGAACATGAGGAACATCATGAGAACATGAGGAACATCATCAGAACATGAGGAACATCATCAGAACATGAAGAGGAACATCATCAGAACATGAGGAACATCATCAGAACATGAGGAACATCATGAGAACATGAGGAACATCATCAGAACATGAGGAGGAACATCATGAGAACATGAGGAACATCATGAGAACATGAGGAACATCATCAGAACATGAGGAGGAACATCATGAGAACATGAGGAACATCATCAGAACATGAGGAGGAACATCATCAGAACATGAGGAACATCATCAGAACATGAGGAGGAACATCATCAGAACATGAGGAACATCATGAGAACATGAGGAACATCACGAGAACATGAGGAACATCATCAGAACATGAGGAACATCATCAGAACATGAGGAACATCATGAGAACATGAGGAACATCATCAGAACATGAAGAGGAACATCATCAGAACATGAGGAACATCATGAGAACATGAGGAACATCATCAGAACATGAGGAGGAACATCATCAGAACATGAGGAGGAACATCATCAGAACATGAGGAGGAACATCATGAGAACATGAGGAACATCATGAGAACATGAGGAACATCATGAGAATATGGCCTTGAAGCTCACAGGGTTCAGTTTGTGTGAATATGGAACCTTTAAATACGCTGAAGAAGTCTTTGCTTTTGGTCCAAAACCCCGAAAGCAACGACTTCCTCTCATTCCACAAACGTTCTGACGGAAAAAGTCGGCAAAAACAGTTTAGCTCTGGTCTGGTTTTAAATCTTCTTCATATATTTGATCTTTTATAACAATAATAATAGTTCTAATATGTCACATTAATCCCGTATAAAACTAGTATCTTCTGTTTGGATGGAATATTAACAGCCTGGAAACACGGCGGGGCATCTGGAGTAAAAGTGTTTGAAGAGGGAGTATTAAAGTTCTATCATGTTCCTTTTACGCTTTTGAAAATGGAATATTCGCCCAAAACGACAGATGAACGTCTTTTTATAAGTTTCGCTTTTGTTGTTTTTGCTCTGCCGTCCCTTTGCTCTCGGTGCTAAGTCACTCCCCCTCACAGCTCCATCCATGATCCTCCAGATTTAAACCAGGTCTAAACCGGGACTAAACCGGGTCTAAACTGGGACTAAACCAGGTCTAAACTGGGACTAAACCAGGTCTGAACTGGGACTAAACCAGGTCTAAACTGGGACTAAACCAGGTCTAAACTGGGACTAAACCAGGTCTGAACTGGGACTAAACCAGGTCTGAACTGGGACTAAACCAGGTCTGAACTGGGACTAAACCGGGTCTAAACTGGGACTAAACCAGGTCTAAACTGGGACTAAACCAGGTCTGAACTGGGACTAAACCAGGTCTGAACTGGGACTAAACCAGGTCTAAACTGGGACTAAACCGGGTCTAAACTGGGACTAAACCAGGTCTAAACTGGGACTAAACCAGGTCTAAACTGGGACTAAACCAGGTCTAAACTGGGACTAAACTGGGACTAAACCAGGTCTAAACTGGGACTAAACCAGGTCTAAACTGGGACTAAACTGGGACTAAACCGGGTCTAAACTGGCTCCATCCTCCCCTCACTCGAGAACAAGACCCCGACATACTTATCCCACAAACCTACTGCATCAGGTGTGTGGGCGGAGCCTTGTACAAGGAGGGATCGAATAGGGCCTGGGAGAGATCTCTAGATGACTCAAACATGCATGGATGACGCTAAAACTTGTGTTACAAGGTTCTTTTTTCAGACCAAGAGTTTGTTTTCATACTTGACCGTTTGGACTGCTCCCTGCGGTCTTCCTCGGAGTCAGGCGATGTTGCTTTGACGAGATTTAGGCGCCGTCTTCCTACCGGCGGAGGCGGGTCGAGAGCGCTATCTGCAGTCCGACTCCCTCAGGACAGTATCCCGGGTGCGTGAGAGTAAAGAAGCCCCCTCGTCCCGGTTTACGGTTTAAGGATGAGGAAGTCGGACCTGGACCCTGAGGAAGACTGCAGGGAGCAGTCCAAACGGTCAGGTATGAAAACAAAGTCTTGGTCTGAAAAAAGAACCTGGTTTAGTCCCAGTTCAGTTCTGGTTTAGTCCTGGTTTAGTCCCAGTTTAGACCTGGTTTAGACCTGGTTTAGTCCCAGTTTAGACCTGGTTTAGTCCCAGTTCAGTTCTGGTTTAGACCTGGTTTAGTCCCAGTTTAGACCTGGTTTAGACCTGGTTTAGTCCCAGTTTAGACCTGGTTTAGACCCAGTTTAGACCTGGTTTAGTCCCAGTTTAGACCTGGTTTAGACCTGGTTTAGTCCCAATTTAGACTTGGTTTAGACCCGGTTTAGTGCCAGTTTAGACCTGGTTTAGACCTGGTTTAGTCCCAGTTTAGACCTGGTTTAGACCTGGTTTAGTCCCAGTTTAGACCTGGTTTAGTCCCAGTTTAGACCCAGTTTAGACCTGGTTTAGTCCCAGTTTAGACCTGGTTTAGACCTGGTATAGTCCCAGTTTAGACCTGGTTTAGACGTGGTTTAGTCCCAGTTTAGACCTGGTTTAGACCCAGTTTAGACCTGGTTTAAACTTGGTTTAGTCCCAGTTTAGACCTGGTTTAGACCTGGTTTAGTCCCAGTTTAGACCTGGTTTAGGCCCGGTTTAGTCCCGGTTTAGACCCGGTTTAGTCCCAGTTTAGACCTGGTTTAGAACTGGTTTAGTCCCAGTTTAGACCTGGTTTAGACCTGGTTTAGTCCCAGTTTAGACCTGGTTTAGACCCAGTTTAGATGTGGTTTAAACCTGGTTTAGTCCCAGTTTAGACCTGGTTTAGACCTGGTTTAGTCCCAGTTTAGACCTGGTTTAGACCCAGTTTAGATGTGGTTTAAACCTGGTTTAGTCCCAGTTTAGACCTGGTTTAGACCTGGTATAGTCCCAGTTTAGACCTGGTTTAGACCTGGTTTAGTCCCAGTTTAGACCTGGTTTAGTCCCAGTTTAGACCTGGTTTAGACATGGTTTAGTCCCAGTTTAGACCTGGTTTAGACCTGGTTTAGTCTTGGTCTGAAAAAAGAACCTCCTAACACAGGTTTTTGAGTCATCCATGCATGTTTGAGTCATCTAGAGATCTCTCCCGGGTCCTATTCGATTTACGTTAGAACCCAATAACAGAAATTATTGGAAAACCAAAGGAACCTGATTGGACACGACGGTAAAACCTCTTCGGGAAGGTTTCAACGACGATAGAACGATAGCATAATACTCCCTCTTTAAACAAAATAAAATACACAAAAATAACTCCAGATCAAAATAAAACCGCGACGTTTGCGGCGCGTCGTGATTTGGCGAGACATCGTTTCGGTTCGGCACTTTATTTTAAAAAAAACACACCATTTATTTATATTATCGAACAAAATGTACAAACAGTCTTATATAGAGATGTGTTATTAATATTATAATTATATGTTTTTTTAAGAATGGATTTTGGTGTTTTTTTTTTCTTTTTATAACTTCAAAAATTGCAAATATTCAAAATACACTTGTTTTTTTTACAGATTTTACAGAAGAAAATTACAGCTCCGAGCCACGTTTGGATGATTCAGATACAAAAGAAATGTACAGCGGGTCCACACGTCCACGAGCTCCACTCAACGGGAAATAAAGACGAGGAAATAAAGACGAGGAAATAAAGACGAGGAAATAAAGACGAGGAAATAAAGACGAGGAAATGTACAGGTCGTATTCCTGGTCTGGCCAGTAGAGGGCACCAAAAGTAATACAGATAATCCGGTCGTGTCCGCGGCGCTCGTTTAATCCGGCTCAGGTGCGCACACCTACTTGTTTACAGTTTGTGTTAGTTAGGTGGGCCTACAGACCTGTTTTAGTCCTGGTTTAGTCCTGGTTTAGTCCTTCTACAGACCTGGTTTAGTCCTGGTTTAGTCCTATAGACCTGGTTTTAGTCCTGCTTTAGTCCTGGTTTTAGTCCTGGTTTAGTCCTTCTATAGACCTGGTTTAGTCCGGGTTTAGTCCTTCTATAGACCTGGTTTTAGTCCTGTTTTTGGCCTGGTTTAGTCCTTCTATAAACCTGCTTTAGTCCTGGTTTAGACCTAGTTTAGACCTGGTTTAGTCCTTCTATAGACCTGGTTTAGTCCGGGTTTAGTCCTTCTATAGACCTGGTTTTAGTCCTGTTTTTGGCCTGGTTTAGTCCTTCTATAAACCTGCTTTAGTCCTGGTTTAGACCTAGTTTAGACCTGGTTTAGTCCTTCTATAGACCTGGTTTAGTCCTGGTTTAAACCTAGTTTAGTCCTGGTTTAGTCCTTCTATAGACCTGGTTTAGTCCTGGTTTAGACCTAGTTTAGACCTGGTTTAGTCCTTCTATAGACCTGGTTTAGATCTAGTTTAGTCCTGGTTTAGTCCTTCTATAGACTTAGTTTTAGTCCTGGTTTTAGTCCTGGTTTAGTCCTTCTATAGACCTGGTTTTAGTCCTGGTTTTAGTCCTGGTTTAGTTCTTCTATAGACCTGGTTTTAGTCCTGGTTTTAGTCCTGGTTTAGTTCTTCTATAGACCTGGTTTTAGTCCTGGTTTTAGTCCTGGTTTAGTCCTTCTATAGACCTAGTTTTAGTCCTGCTTTAGTCCTGCTTTAGTCCTTCTATAGACCTGGTTTTAGTCCTGGTTTTAGTACTGGTTTAGTCCTTCTATGACCTGGTTTTAGTCCTGGTTTAGTCCTTCTATGACCTGGTTTTAGTCCTGGTTTAGTCCTTCTATAGACCTGGTTTAGTCCTGGTTTAGTCCCTTCTATAGACCTGGTTTAGTCCTGGTTTAGTCCTTCTATAGACCTGGTTTTAGTCCTGTTTTTGGCCTGGTTTAGTCCTTCTATAAACCTGGTTTAGTCCTGGTTTAAACCTAGTTTAGACCTGGTTTAGTCCTTCTATAGACCTGGTTTAGTCCTGGTTTAAACCTAGTTTAGTCCTGGTTTAGTCCTTCTATAGACCTGGTTTAGTCCTGGTTTAGACCTAGTTTAGTCCTGGTTTAGTCCTTCTATAGACCTGGTTTAGATCTAGTTTAGTCCTGGTTTAGTCCTTCTATAGACCTGGTTTAGTTCTGGTTTAGTCCTTCTATAGACTTAGTTTTAGTCCTGGTTTTAGTCCTGGTTTAGTTCTTCTATAGACTTGGTTTTAGTCCTGGTTTTAGTCCTGGTTTAGTTCTTCTATAGACCTGGTTTTAGTCCTGGTTTTAGTACTGGTTTAGTCCTTCTATGACCTGGTTTTAGTCCTGGTTTAGTCCTGCTTTAGTCCTTCTATAGACCTGGTTTTAGTCCTGGTTTAGTTGTTCTATAGACCTGGTTTTAGTCCTGGTTTAGTCCTTCTATGACCTGGTTTTAGTCCTGGTTTAGTCCTTCTATAGACCTGGTTTTAGTCCTGGTTTAGTCCTTCTATAGACCTGGTTTTAGTCCTGCTTTAGTCCTGCTTTAGTCCTGGTTTTAGTCCAGGTTTAGTCCTTCAATAGACCTGGTTTTAGTCCTGCTTTAGTCCTGCTTTAGTCCTTCTATAGACCTGGTTTAGTCCGGGTTTAGTCCTTCTATAGACCTGGTTTTAGTCCTGTTTTTGGCCTGGTTTAGTCCTTCTATGACCTGGTTTTAGTCCTGGTTTAGTCCTTCTATAGACCTGGATTTAGTCCTGCTTTAGTCCTGGTTTTAGTCCTGCTGTAGTCCTTCTATAGACCTGGTTTTAGTCCTGGTTTAGTCCTTCTATAGACCTGGTTTTAGTCCTGATTTAGTCCTTCTATAGACCTGGTTTTAGTCCTGCTTTAGTCCTTCTATAGACCTGGTTTTAGTCCTGCTTTAGTCCTTCTATAGACCTGGTTTTAGTCCTCGTTTAGTCCTTCTATAGACCTGGTTTTAGTCCTCGTTTAATCCGGCTCAGGTGCGCAAACCAAAACGCGAATACAAAGCGGAAACTCAGGCCGTGTCTCAATTCTCGGTGTGCACAGTTTGGAGTGTGGTTTTAAGGGTACTCCAAACTGTGCATACTCGTACGTACCTCCCAGTTTGGTTCACGCCCCGATTTCCACGGAAACGACTGCGGTTTTCAGGGTGTATTTAACTGTGTATGGGACAAAAATGAAATGGGACAGCAGTCGCCGCGCCGGAAGTGACGTATGCGCCCTTAAAACCACACTCCGAACTGTGCACACTGAGAATTGAGACACGGCTACAGACACTACCGGCGAGGAAATTTACCTGCAAAATTAGTTTTTAAGTATAGTTAGGCAAAAGGAGGAATTCAGTTTGTCGACTGGACAAAAGTTTATTTGGTGGAACCCGTTTCTTCTGCTTCTTCAGTTCTGGTCAGACGCTGGTGGACACTGCCTGTATCTGCCTGAAGGGGGCGCTCACTACACTGAAATGACTCTGAGACTACCACACCTACTTGTTTACAGTTTGTGTTAGTTAGGTGGGCCTACAGACCTGTTTTAGTCCTGGTTTAGTCCTTCTATAGACCTGGTTTAGTCCTGGTTTAGTCCTTCTATAGACCTGGTTTTAGTCCTGTTTTTGGCCTGGTTTAGTCCTTCTATAAACCTGCTTTAGTCCTGGTTTAGACCTAGTTTAGACCTGGTTTAGTCCTTCTATAGACCTAGTTTAGTCCTGGTTTAGGCCTTCTATAGACCTGGTTTAGACCTAGTTTAGTCCTGGTTTAGTCCTTCTATAGACTTAGTTTTAGTCCTGGTTTAGTCCTTCTATAGACCTGGTTTTAGTCCTGGTTTTAGTCCTGGTTTAGTCCTTCTATAGACCTGGTTTTAGTCCTGCTTTAGTCCTGCTTTAGTCCTTCTTTAGTCCTGGTTTTAGTCCTGGTTTAGTCCTTCTATAGACCTGGTTTTAGTCCTGCTTTAGTCCTGGTTTTAGTCCTGGTTTAGTCCTGGTTTAGTCCTGGTTTAGTCCTTCTATAGACCTGGTTTTAGTCCTGGTTTTTGTCCTGGTTTAGTCCTTCTATAAACCTGGTTTAGTCCTTCTATAGACCTGGTTTAGACCTAGTTTAGTCCTGGTTTAGTCCTTTTATAGACCTGGTTTTAGTCCTGGTTTAGTCCTGGTTTAGTCCTTCTATAGACCTGGTTTAGACCTAGTTTAGTCCTGGTTTAGTCCTTCTATAGACCTGGTTTAGACCTAGTTTAGTCCTGGTTTAGTCCTTCTATAGACCTGGTTTAGACCTAGTTTAGTCCTGGTTTAGTCCTTTTATAGACATGGTTTAGTTCTGGTTTAGTCCTTCTATAGACCTAGTTTAGTCCTGGTTTAGTCCTTCTATAGACCTGGTTTTAGTCCTGCTTTAGTCCTGGTTTTAGTCCTGGTTTAGTCCTGGTTTAGTCGTTCTATAGACCTGGTTTTAGTCCTGGTTTTTGTCCTGGTTTAGTCCTTCTATAAACCTGGTTTAGTCCTTCTATAGACCTGGTTTAGACCTAGTTTAGTCCTGGTTTAGTCCTTTTATAGACATGGTTTAGTTCTGGTTTAGTCCTTCTATAGACCTAGTTTAGTCCTGGTTTAGTCCTTCTATAGACCTGGTTTAGTCCTTCTATAAATCTGGTTTTAGTCCTGCTTTAGTCCTGGTTTAGTCCTTCTATAGACCTGGTTTAGTCCTTCTATAAATCTGGTTTTAGTCCTGCTTTAGTCCTGGTTTAGTCCTTCTATAGACCTGGTTTAGTCCTGGTTTAGACCTAGTTTAGTCCTGGTTTAGTCCTTCTATAAATCTGGTTTTAGTCCTGCTTTAGTCCTGGTTTAGTCCTTTTATAGACCTGGTTTTAGTCCTGGTTTAGTCCTGGTTTAGTCCTGCTTTAGTCCTGGTTTAGTTCTTCTATAGACCTGGTTTTAGTCCTGGTTTAGTCCTGCTTTAGTCCTGCTTTAGTCCTTCTATAGACCTGGTTTTAGTCCTGGTTTAGTCCTTCTATAGACCTGGTTTTAGTCCTGGTTTTAGTCCTGGTTTAGTTCTTCTATATACCTGGTTTTAGTCCTGGTTTTAGTCCTGGTTTAGTTCTTCTATAGACCTGGTTTTAGTCCTGGTTTAGTCCTGCTTTAGTCCTGCTTTAGTCCTTCTATAGACCTGGTTTAGTCCTAGTTTAGTCCTGGTTTAGTCCTTCTATAAATCTGGTTTTAGTCCTGCTTTAGTCCTGGTTTAGTCCTTCTATAGACCTGGTTTAGTCCTGGTTTAGTCCTGGTTTAGTCCTGCTTTAGTCCTGCTTTAGTCCTGCTTTAGTCCTGGTTTAGTTCTTCTATAGACCTGGTTTTGGCCTGGTTTTAGTCCTGGTTTAGTTCTGCTATAGACCTGGTTTAGTCCTGGTTTTAGTCCTGGTTTAGTTCTTCTATATACCTGGTTTTAGTCCTGGTTTTAGTCCTGGTTTAGTCCTTTTATAGACCTGGTTATAGACCTGGTTTTAGTCCTGGTTTTAGTCCTGGTTTAGTTCTTCTATAGACCTGGTTTTAGTCCTGGTTTTAGTCCTGGTTTAGTTCTTCTATAGACCTGGTTTTAGTCCTGGTTTTGGCCTGGTTTAGTCCTGCTTTAGTCCTGGTTTTAGTCCTGGTTTAGTTCTTCTATATACCTGGTTTTAGTCCTGCTTTAGTCCTGGTTTAGTCCTTCTATAGACCTGGTTTTAGTCCTGGTTTTAGTCCTGGTTTAGTTCTTCTATAGACCTGGTTTTAGTCCTGGTTTAGTCCTGGTTTAGTCTAGTTTAGTTTTAGGTGGAGATGTTCGGCAGACTGACTTTTGTCCAGTTGATAAATTGAATTTCTTTTACCATCGATTCTACCTGGACGACTTAATTCAATCATTATTGATTATTTACGATTAGAATAAACCCATTGACTCTCCCATAGACGTGAACATGCCTCCCGTTGTAAAGTTGAGTGGAGACCGTTTGGCGGCGTGACTCTTCGTCGTAGAAAAAGTCTCAGATGGAGGTGCTGTGCGTGGGGTCCAGGGCCTCGGGTCGCGGCGCCCCCTGCTGGTAGGTGACGGCGCTCTTCCCGGGACTCTGGCGGAAAAGCCCCCCGTTGGGCGCCCGGTGCTTACACTGCTGCAGCGCCCCCGTCAGATGAGCGCCCGACAGGTGAGCGCCCGACAGGTGAGCGCCCGACAGGTGCGCGCCCGACAGGTGAGACAGGGCCGGGGGCAGGCTGGGGGGCAGGGGGCGCCCCAGAGTACCCCCGCCCCCGTGGTGAGGGAGGGGGAGGGTCGAGGAGGACGGGCCGTCGCCGGGAAGGTACGAGCTGACCGCCAGAGCCTGGGGGAAGGGAAGGAAAGGGGGAGAGAGAAAAGAGAGAAGAGAGAAGAGAGAGAGGGAGAGAGGGGGGAGGAGGAGAGAGAGAGAAGAAGAGAAGAGAGAGAGAAAGGAAGAGAGAGGAAGAGAGAGAGAAGAGAAGAGAGGGACAGAAGAGAGAGGGAGAGAGGAGAGAGAGAAGAAGAGAAGAGAGAAGAGAGAACGGGAGAGAGAGGGAGAGAGAGAGAGAGAGAGAGAGAGAGAGAAGAGAGAGAGAAGAAGGAGGGGGGAGAGAGAGGAAGAGAGAGAGAAGAAGAGAGAGAAGAGAGAGAAGGGGAGAGAGAGGGAGGGAGAGAAAGGGGAAGGAAAAGAGAGAGAGGGAGAGAGAGGGGGGAGGAAGAGAGAAGGGGAGGGAGGGAGAGAGGGGAGAGAGAGAGAAAGGAAGAGAAGAGAGAATGGGAGAGAGAGGGAGAGAGGAGAGAGAGAGAGAAGAGAGAGAGAAGAAGAGAGAGAAGAAGGAGGGGGGGGAGGGAAGAAGAGAGAGACAGAGAGAGGAGAGGGGGAGCGAGTATGTGTGGGGGGTTAAGGAGTGAGGGATCAGAGAGGAGGGGATAGAGAGAAGGAGGGAGGAAAGGATGGAGGAAGAGAGGGAGAGAGGTGTGGTAGCAGAGAGAAAGGAAGAAAGAAAGAGGGGGAGGGAGAGGAGAGGGGAAAAGAGAGAGAATGGGGGTACAGGGAGAAAGAAAGGGAGAGAGGGAAGGAGAACGAAATGGAAGAAGAAAAAGATCATTTAAACGGTTCTTTCACCTGAACTTTCACAGGAGAGAATGGGCGGGGTTAGGTGAAAGGGGCGGGGTTATGTTAAAGTGGGCGGGATTATGTTAAAAGGGGCAGGGTTAGGTTAAAGGGGCGGGGATAGGTGAAAGGTGAAGGGGTTAGGTGAAAGGGGCGGGGATAGGTGAAAGGTTACGGGGTTATGTTAAAGGGGCGGGGTTATGTTAAAGGGGGCGGGGTTAGGTGAAAGGGGGCGTACCTGCGGTGAGATGTCGAGGGAGGGCCCGGGCAGCTGTTTGTGCACCAGGTCCTCGTCCAAAAGACTCGTGATCCGACGGTGCACCTGCTCCAAGTTCACCTCTTTGTCCTGCAGGGGGCGCAACAGAGAGAGGGGCGGGGCAACAGAGACAGAAGGGCGGGGCGACAGAGACAGAAGGGCGGGGCAACAGAGACAGAGGGGCGGGGTTAAAGGTCTTTCTTCTCTCACTAAAGTCACAAATTAGTATCTTTCTCCCTTGTTCTAAAGCTGTTCGCTCATCAAAAACACGCTGGTACGAAGCTCCGCCCCCAGACTCTGCGCGACAATTCTCCATAAATCTACAAAAACATGAGATCACTAAATGGTGATCTAAATATGTGATGTTTTACAGAAGTCACAGACCTCTTTAAAAAAGAGAGAGAATTAACCAGGACTAAACCAGGACTAAACCAGGACTAAACCAAGGCTAAACCAGGGCTAAACCAGGGCTAAACCAGGACTCAAGCAGGACTAAACCAGGACTAAACCAGGACTCAAGCAGGACTAAACCAGGACTAAACCAGGACTAAACCAGGACTAAACCAGGACTAAACCAGGGCTAAACCAGGACTAAACCAGGGCTAAACCAGGACTCAAGCAGGACTAAACCAGGACTGAACCAGGACTAAACCAGGACTAAACCAGGACTAAACCAGGGCTAAACCAGGACTAAACCAGGGCTAAACCAGGACTCAAGCAGGACTAAACCAGGACTAAACTAGGACTAAACAAGGACTAAACCAGGACTAAACCAGGACTCAAGCAAGACTAAACCAGGACTAAACCAGGACTAAATCTGGACTAAACCAGGGCTAAACCAGGACTAAACCAGGACTAAAGCAGGACTAAACCAGGGACTCAAGCAAGACTAAACCAGGACTAAACCAGGACTAAACCAGGACTAAATCTGGACTAAACCAGGACTAAACCAGGACTAAATCTGGACTAAACCAGGACTAAATCTGGACTAAACCAGGACTAAACCAGGACTAAATCTGGACTAAACCAGGACTAAACCAGGAGGACTGTATGAGGACTAAAGAAGGACTAAACCAGAACTAAATCAGGACTAATGTTTGTATGTTCTACATGTCTTTTCTTTAATTAAAATCACATTTAATCATAACAATAAAATAATCAATAATAAAAATAATCAATAATAGTAAATGAACTCTGAACTCAGAGAACAGTTGGATCCAAAGTCGTTTTCATGAGCGTAAAAAACAAACAAACAAAAAAACCCGATGTCCTTGGGTTTTTCAGATGATGCCGTTTCTTTCTTCAGTGAAAAACGTTGTGACGGAGAAAAAGATTCAATCGTTTCGCCGTAAAAGACGATAATGGAGCGGCATCGATCGTAAAGAGTTTAACGCACGAACGGAAGAGACGGAAGAGCCACACAAACGTCGACTATATATGGACCTGACAGGAAGTGAGGCCAGCTCCATCCACTGTGGCTCCGGTTCACGTTCTACTGAAAAACTCTCATCCCTCTGGAACTGTCAGGAACTAAACCAGGACTAAACCAAGACTGAACTAGGACTAAACCAGGACTGAACCAGGACTGAACCAGGACTGAACCAGGACTAAACCAGGACTGAACCAGGACTAAACCAAGACTAAACCAGGACTGAACCAGGACTGAACCAGGACTGAACCAGGACTAAACCAGGACTAAACCAGGACTAAACCAGGACTGAACCAGGACTAAACCAGGACTAAACCAAGACTAAACCAGGACTAAACCAGGACTGAACCAGGACTAAACCAGGACTGAACCAGGACTAAACCAAGACTAAACCAGGACTAAACCAGGACTAAACCAGGACTAAACCAGGACTGAACCAGGACTGAACTAGGACTAAACCAGGACTGAACCAGGACTGAACCAGGACTGAACCAGGACTGAACCAGGACTAAACCAGGACTAAACCAGGACTAAACCAGGACTAAACCAGGACTAAACCAGGACTAAACCAAGACTAAACCAGGACTAAACCAGGACTAAACCAGGACTGAACCAGGACTAAACCAAGACTAAACCAGGACTAAACCAGGACTAAACCAGGACTGAACCAGGACTAAACCAGGACTAAACCAGGACTAAACCAGGACTAAACCAGGACTAAACCAGGACTAAACCAAGACTAAACCAGGACTAAACCAGGACTGAACCAGGACTAAACCAGGACTGAACCAGGACTAAACCAAGACTAAACCAGGACTAAACCAGGACTAAACCAGGACTAAACCAGGACTGAACCAGGACTGAACTAGGACTAAACCAGGACTAAACCAGGACTAAACCAGGACTAAACCAGGACTAAACCAAGACTAAACCAGGACTAAACCAGGACTGAACCAGGACTAAACCAGGACTAAACCAGGACTGAACCAGGACTAAACCAAGACTAAACCAGGACTAAACCAGGACTCAACCAAGACTGAACCAGGACTAAACCAGGACTGAACCAGGACTGAACCAAGACTAAACCAGGACTAAACCAAGACTGAACCAGGACTGAACCAGGACTAAACCAGGACTGAACCAGGACTAAACCAGGACTAAACCAGGACTGAACCAGGACTGAACCAAGAGTAAACCAGGACTAAACCAGGACTAAACCAGAACTGAACCAGGACTGAACCAGGAATAAACCAAGACTAAACCAGGACTAAACCAGGACTAAACCAGGACTAAATCAATCAAACGAGGAAGATCTGAATTTGTGTTGAACCAAGAAGAAAGGAGGGAGGGTGAAAGAGAGAGAGAGAGAGAGAGAGAGAGAGAGAGAAGGAAGGAGAGAAAGGAAAAGAACAGTATGATAGAAAATGAGAGGATTGAAGAGAAAGAGAAGAATGGAGTGATGGGTGGAGGAGAGAGGAGATAGAGAGAATAATGGAGTGATGGGTGGATGTTTGAAGAGATGGAGAGAAGGATGGAGTGATGGGTGGAGGAGAGAGGACTCTAAACTCGTGCTGAACCGGGATTAAGTGGGATTAAGGAGAAACAAGAGGATGGAGTGATGAGGAGGAGAACTTCTACGTTTTCTAAAAAGAGAGAGAATAAAGGAGGGAGGGAGGGATGGACAGAAAGAGGAGAAAGAGAGAGAGCGATAGAGAAGGGAGAGCGCTCTGAACTCCGTTATAACCGACTTCTCCGGCGGTTTTAACGGTAACAAAACATAAAAAGAGAACCAAACCAGGACTGAACCTGGTCTAAACCTGGTCTAAACCTGGTCTAAACCTGGACTAAACCTGGACTGAACCTGGTCTAAACCTGGACTAAACCTGGACTGAACCTGGTCTAAACCTGGTCTAAACCTGGACTGAACCTGGTCTAAACCTGGTCTAAACCTGGTCTAAACCTGGACTGAACCTGGTCTAAACCTGGTCTAAACCTGGTCTAAACCTGGTCTAAACCTGGTCCAAATCTAAACCTGGTCTAAACCTAATCTGAACCTGGTCTAAACCTGGTCTAAACCTGGTCTAAATCTGGTCTAAATCTGGTCCAAATCTGGTCCAAATCTGGTCTAAACCTGGTCTAAACCTAGTCCAAATCTGGTCTAAATCTGGTCTAAATCTGGTCTAAACCTGGTCTAAACCTAGTCCAAATCTGGTCTAAATCTGGTCTAAACCTGGTCTAAACACAGACTAAACTTGGTCTAGTTCTCACCTTCTTGATGCCCTCAGGGGGTCTAAACCTGGTCTAGAACTGAGGACACCAGAGAAAAGAGTCTCGGTGAGGAGTTTAGATCTTCTCCTCTGTGGTCTGGACTTCCTCACTCACTTCCTGCAGAATCGAGGAACTGAAAGGACTGATGGACTGCTGAAAAACGGAGGAACGAGGAGAAGAACCGAGGAGGAGAAGAAGCGAGGACCATGTCTCACCTCTTTGGGGACGTGTCCTCGGCAGCTGTAGTTCCTCCACCAGGCCTCCAGAGCGGCGACGATGCAGGCGAGCAGCAGACCAGCCGCCAGGATGCAGAAGACTCCGGTGAAGCTGTGGAGTTTGAGCGAGCGTCCGACGGGGTGCGCGCCCGACAGCGACAGGTCACAGCGACCAGAGAGAGGCCACCACTTCTGCGTGAGAACGTCCAGGTCTCCACGCTCCTGAAGCTCCAGGATCCTGAACCAGAGAAGATACAGATGTGAGGGAGGAACCGAGAGAACCTGAAGAGATATTCAGAAGGTCCAGGGTTCCTCTCTCCTAAAGCTCCAAAATGCTGAAGAACAAACATAAATATAAACGCTCATTTCTTCTCCACTTTTGTACATAAACCTGCAAACTGCACACAGAAAGGACCAGGAGTTAAACCAGGAACATTTGAGAGTTAGTCCTGGTTTAGTCCTGGTTTAGTCCTGGTTCAGTCCTGGTTCAGTCCTGGTTTAGTCTTGGTTTAGTCCTGGTTAAGTCCTGGTTTAGTCCTGGTT
>JAVJIX010000166.1:980000-1000000 GCA_036785185.1 Paratrypauchen microcephalus
TAAACCCGGTCTAAACCCGGTCTAAACCCGGTCTAGGTCTCACCTTCTTGATGCCCTCAGAGGGGCTGGACACGCTGTGGTCTCGGCCCTGGTTCTTGCTCATGGTTCTCCAGAGCTCGGCGTAGGCGGAGTCCTGCTCCAGGGGGTTGGTTCCTTTGTGCCTGAAGTAATCGTAAACAGCAGAGTCCCTCACCGTCCCGTACGACAGGTCCATCTGCGCAGACAGGTCCTGGAAAGTCCTGGAAAACAACCAAACACCATCGAAACACCATCAGAGAAGAGGAGGAACTCAAGAGACAGGTCCTGGAAAGTCCTGGAAAACAACCAAACACCATCAGAGAAGAGGAGGAACTCAAGACACAGGTCCTGGAAAGTCCTGGAAAACAACCAAACACCATCAGAGAAGACGAGGAACTCAAGAGACAGGTCCTGGAAAGTCCTGGAAAACAACCAAAACCCATCAGAAAAGATGAGGAAATCAAGAGACAGGTCCTGGAAAGTCCTGGAAAACAACCAAACACCATCAAAGAAGATGAAGAACTCAAGAGACAGGTCCTGGAAAGTCCTGGAAAACAACCAAAACCCATCAGAAAAGACGAGGAACTCAAGAGACAGATCCATCTGCGCAGACAGATCCTGGAAAGTCCTGGAAAACAACCAAACACCATTGAAACACCATCCGAGAAGACGAGGAACTCAAGAGACAGGTCCTGGAAAGTCCTGGAATACAAGGAAACACCATCAGAGAAGACGAGGAACTCAAGAGACAGGTCCTGGAAAGTCCTGGAATACAAGGAAACACCATCAGAGAAGATGAGGAACTCAAGAGACAGGTCCTGGAAAGTCCTGGAAAACAACCAAACACCATCAGAGAAGAGGAGGAACTCAAGAGACAGGTCCTGGAAAGTCCTGGAAAACAACCAAACACCATCAGAGAAGATGAAGAACTCAAGAGACAGGTCCTGGAAAGTCCTGGAAAACAACCAAAACCCATCAGAAAAGACGAGGAACTCAAGAGACAGGTCCATCTGCGCAGACAGATCCTGGAAAATCCTGGAAAACAACAAAACACCATTGAAACACCATCCGAGAAGACGAGGAACTCAAGAGACAGGTCCTGGAAAGTCCTGTAATACAAGGAAACACCATCAGAGAAGATGAGGAACTCAAGAGACAGGTCCTGGAATGTCCTGGAATACAAGGAAACACCATCAGAGAAGATGAGGAACTCAAGAGACAGGTCCTGGAAAATCCTGGAAAACAAGGAAACACCATCAGAGAAGACAAGGAACTCAAGAGACAGGTCCTGGAAAGTCCTGGAATACAAGGGAACCATCAGAGAAGACGAGGAACTCAAGTGACAGGTCCTGGAAAGTCCTGGAAATGAGTGTTGAAAAATGTACATATAAAAGAAAGGCGTTCTAAATCTAAAATGGTATTGAACAACTTTAAATGCTCGTTATAATTATTCCCGGGACTCTCACCGTATGTGGTGGTCCATGCGCGACACGGTGAGGTACGCTGCCAGGTTCGCCGTGTACGACGAGCAGACGATCAGAGTGAAGAGCCACCAACTCCCCATGACGATCCTGAGAGCCACAGAGCCGATCACACCGTCGCCTCCTGAAGTACAAATACACACAAATATACACAAATATACATGTTTAATCTTCCTGAAGTACAAATACACACAAATATACACGTTTAATATTCCTGAAGTACAAATACACACAAATATACACAAATACACACAAATATACACGTTTAATATTCCTGAAGTACAAATACACACAAATATACACAAATATACACAAATATACACGTTTAATATTCCTGAAGTACAAATACACACTAATATACACAAATACACACAAATACACACAAATACACACAAATATACATGTTTAACACTCCTGAAGTACAAATACACACAAATACACATGTTTAATAACAATACATGAACAAACAACCCCCATATCTTGGTTTAGTTCTGGTTTAGTCCTGGTTTAGTCCTGGTTTAGTCCTGGTTTAGTTCTGGTTTAGACCTGGTTTAGTTCTGGTTTAGTTCTGGTTTAGAACTGGTTTAGTCCTGGTTCAGTCCTGGTTTAGTTCTGGTCTAGTCCTGGTTTAGACCTGGTTTAGACCTGGTTTAGTCCTGGTTTAGTCCTGGTTTAGACCTGGTTTAGTCCTGGTTTAGACCTGGTTTAGTCCTGGTTTAGTCCTGGTTTAGACCTAGTTCAGTCCTGGTTTAGTCCTGGTTTAGTCCTGGTCTAGTCCTGGTCTAGTCCTGGTTTAGTCCCGGTTTAGTCCCACATTCACCTTGCTGCAGAAACGCCCCGTAGACGATCCAGATGGCGCTGTGGAGGCTGCCGGCGTCGCTCTGCCCCGGTGCGTTCTGGGAGCTGGAGTTTCTGAGCGCGTGCAGTCTGTTCAGGAGGAAGATCAGGACTCCCACCACGGGGATGGAGGCGGCGACGCACGCCCACACCGACGGCTCAAACGGCGCCAACAGGGAGAACATGTCCAGCCGCTCCACGGGCTTCCGCAGCAGGATCCCCACGCTGTAGTCCAGGTAACGCTTCGAGAAGTCCACCACGCTCTCCCTCTCCGGGGTGATGGTCAGAGCGGAGACGGCCAGGTCCGCTTTCTGAAGGAACGAGACAGAGCCATGGTCAGAGGGTCAGAGTGATGGTCAGAGCAGAGACGGCCAGGTCCGCTTTCTGAAGGAACGAGACAGAGCCATGGTCAGAGGGTCAGAGTGATGGTCAGAGCAGAGACGGCCAGGTCCGCTTTCTGAAGGAACGAGACAGAGCCATGGTCAGAGGGTCAGAGTGATGGTCAGAGCAGAGACGGCCAGGTCCGCTTTCTGAGGGCACGAGACAGAACCATGGTCAGAGGGTCAGAGTGATGGTCAGAGCAATGGTCAGAGGGTCAGAGTGATGGTCAGAGCAGAGACGGCCAGGTCCGCTTTCTGAGGGAACGAGACAGAGCCATGGTCAGAGGGTCAGAGTGATGGTCAGAGTGATGGTCAGAGGGTCGGAGTGATGGTCAGAGCAGAGACGGCCAGGTCCGCTTTCTGAAGGAACGAGACAGAGCCATGGTCAGAGGGTCAGAGTGATGGTCAGAGCAATGGTCAGAGGGTCAGAGTGATGGTCAGAGCAGAGACGGCCAGGTCCGCTTTCTGAGGGAACGAGACAGAGCGATGGTCAGAGTGATGGTCAGAGGGTCAGAGTGATAGTCAGAGGGTCAGAGCGATGGTCAGAGGGTCAGAGTGATGGTCAGAGGGTCAGAGCGATGGTCAGAGGGTCAGAGTGATGGTCAGAGCGGAGACGGCCAGGTCTGCTTTCTGAAGGAACGAGACAGAGCCATGGTCAGAGTGATAGTCAGAGGGTCAGAGTGATGGTCAGAGTGATGGTCAGAGGGTCAGAGTGATGATCAGAGTGATGGTCAGAGGGTCAGAGCGATGGTCAGAGGGTCAGAGTGATGGTCAGAGGGTCAGAGTGATGATCAGAGTGATGGTCAGAGTGATGGTCAGAGGGTCAGAGTGATGGTCAGAGGGTCAGAGTGATGGTCAGAGTGATGGTCAGAGGGTCAGAGTGATGGTCAGAGGGTCAGAGTGATGGTCAGAGGGTCAGAGTGATGGTCAGAGTGATGGTCAGAGGGTAGAGTGATGGTCAGAGGGTCAGAGTGATGGTCAGAGCCATGGTCAGAGGGTCAGAGTGATGGTCAGAGTGATGGTCAGAGGGTAGAGTGATGGTCAGAGGGTCAGAGTGATGGTCAGAGGGTCAGAGGGTCAGAGTGATGGTCAGAGGGTAGAGTGATGGTCAGAGGGTCAGAGTGATGGTCAGAGCCATGGTCAGAGGGTCAGAGTGATGGTCAGAGGGTCAGAGCGATGGTCAGAGGGTCAGAGCGATGGTCAGAGGGTCAGAGTGATGGTCAGAGGGTCAGAGTGATGATCAGAGTGATGGTCAGAGTGATGGTCAGAGGGTCAGAGTGATGGTCAGATGGTCAGAGTGATGGTCAGAGTGATGGTCAGAGGGTCAGAGTGATGGTCAGATGGTCAGAGTGATGGTCAGAGGGTCAGAGTGATGGTCAGAGTGATGGTCAGAGGGTAGAGTGATGGTCAGAGGGTCAGAGTGATGGTCAGAGCAATGGTCAGAGGGTCAGAGTGATGGTCAGAGCGGAGACGGCCAGGTCCGCTTTCTGAGAGAACGAGACAGAGCCATGGTCAGAGTGATGGTCAGAGGGTCAGAGTGACGGTCAGAGCTATGGTCAGAGTGATGGTCAGAACGATGGTCAGATTTTCTTTCTGAACTGTTTAACTGTTCATCATACAGGATTTTCACCCTGAGCCTCGAGTCACACCAGAGTCCAGACCAGAGTCCAGACCAGAGTCCAAACCAGAGACCAGACCAGAGACCAGACTAGAGTCCAGACTAGAGTCCAGATCAGAGTCCAGACCAGAGTCCAGATCAGAGTCCAGACCAGAGTCCAGACTAGAGTCCAGACCAGAGTCCAGATCAGAGTCCAGACCAGAGTCCAAATCGTTTCCTTTAAACTTTTGTTTCTCTGGACTCTGGACAGAACCTTCTGTGAGGTGAGCCGGTGCGGTTGGCCCATATTGTCCTCCATGTGTGTGTGTGTCTGCCCCGGGGCGGCTGTGACTGAATAATGCAGAATCGACGCAGGACTGAGGATCATAAAGGAACTTTAAACATCAAAACCAGAGAAACATCTGAGAGAAAACGCTACAGCGACAAGCTCATGTTAGCATTCTGATACTCATATACTTGTACTGCACAGACTGAAGTACTGCAGTAGATACTCATATACTTGTACTGCACAGACTGAAGTACTGCAGTAGATACTCATATACTTGTACTGCACAGACTGAAGTACTGCAGTAGATACTCATATACTTGTACTGCACAGACTGAAGTACTGCACCTTGTTGATGAGGTCTCCGATCATCCCGTTCCAGGATCCGTTTGGGAGCTGAGAGCCGTACTTACTGTCCCCCACCTGAACACAGACGGAATAAAGTACTTGTAGTATTTGCAGTATTTACAGTACTTGCAGTATTGGCAGTTTCACATGTATAACAGTCATGTGACCTGGTAGATGTCGTATTTGAAGCCCAGACTTTTGGCCAGAGCGTCCAGAACGTCGATGGAGAATCCTTTGTACCGTTTGGGCTGCCCCAGGATGTTCTCCGCCACCATCACAAACGGGTCCTCCTGAAGATGCACGAGCAAATATCAACAACATGTACGCACAAAGTATACGGTAATAATACAAATACACAAAATATGACACATGAAATATCCTGTAAATATGACACACACTCGGAACGTCACACACAGGAGCGTCACACAAACTAAAATCAACAAGGTTTATTCTGTTCTAACGACAGAACACGGCTGTACGACTGTTTCTATCGGCTGTCGTTTTTTTAAATTTTAAGGCAAAGAAGGTAAATTTGCAGCTTTCTGGTCATAAATATTTAAAATGTGTGTGTCCAGTACTATGTGACATCACTCAGCACTGCCTGATCACAGGAGTCTGCAGTGTGGAACCCTGTTCAACCAATCACAGTGTTCCTTAAACCTCCAGACCCCGCACCTGTTCCTGACCCCGCCCCTGTTCCTGACCCCGCCCCTCCCACTGACCCCGCCCCTCCCCCTGGCCCCGCCCCTCGTGTTACTCACCAGCAGAGTGACGACCTTCACCGTGACGCCCTGCATCCCGTTCTCGATCCGACTCTCCTTCAGACTCCCGTTTAATCCATTCACCGAGTCCCACAGCGCCAACTACAGGAAGACGAGAAATAGAGTTTCAACGACAGGACGAAACCAGGACTAAACCAAGACTAAACCAGGTCTAAACCAGGACGAAACCAGGACTAAACCAAGACTAAACCAGGTCTAAACCAGAACTAAACCAGAACTGAACCAGGGCTGAACCAGAACTAAACCAGGACTGAACCAGGGCTGAACCAGGACTGAACCAGGGCTGAACCAGGACTGAACCAAGACTGAACCAGGACTGAACCAAGACTGAACCAAGACTAAACCAAGACTAAACCAGGACTAAACCAGGACTAAACCAGGACTAAACCAGGACGAAACCAGGACTAAACTAAACCAGGACTGATGTGCAGGCGGTCCATTAGTGGAGATTGTGTTGTGATAGCGCTCTGAAGGGGGAGGGACTTAGTGCTCTGAAGGGGGAGGGACTTAGTGCTCTGAAGGGGGAGGGACTTAGTGCTCTGAAGGGGGAGGGACTTAGTGCTCTGAAGGGGAGGGACTTAGCGCTCTGAAGGGGGAGGGACTTAGCGCTCTGAAGGGGGCGGGACTTAGTGCTCTGAAGGGGGAGGGGCTTAGTGCTCTGAAGGGGGAGGGACTTAGTGCTCTGAAGGGGGAGGGACTTAGCGCTCTGAAGGGGGAGGGACTTAGCGATCTGAAGGGGAGGGACTTAGCGCTCTGAAGGGGGAGGGACTTAGTGCTCTGAAGGGGGAGGGACTTAGTGCTCTGAAGGGGGAGGGACTTAGCGCTCTGAAGGGGGAGGGACTTAGCGCTCTGAAGGGGGAGGGACTTAGTGCTCTGAAGGGGGAGGGACTTAGTGCTCTGAAGGGGGAGGGACTTAGTGCTCTGAAGGGGGAGGGACTTAGTGCTCTGAAGGGGGAGGGACTTAGTGTTCTGCAGGAGGAGGGGCTTAGCGCTCTGAAGGGGGAGGGACTTAGTGCTCTGAAGGGGGAGGGACTTAGTGTTCTGAAGGGGGAGGGACTTAGTGTTCTGAAGGGGGAGGGACTTAGTGTTCTGAAGGGGGAGTGTGAACACGTTTTGGGTGAATACAACATGTTCAAAACAATAATAGAAACACGGCGGTGTAAATGTGATATAAACATGTGACGTAAAATACTCCTGACGTCCTCTGCCAGATAATGAGTTGAAATCCCCGTCGCTGACCCACATCCTCCGCTTGGCCCTTTCACAGATAATCTGAGTCCGATACAAAAGAGACGTCCGTGTTTCCAGGGGAACGCAAAATCTGACGCACATCTCCCATGATTCCTCTGTGCTCGGTGTGAGGAACAAAAGCTCCGCCGCGGTAACGAGAGTCCTGTGTCCAACACCTTTAGTGACACCTCCTCTACTCCTCTTCTCCTCCTCCTCCTCCTCCTCTCCTCCTCTCTCCCTCTCTTTCCCTCTTTTCTCTGGATGTAAAAATGAAAAAGAAAAATCAGGTGTAAAAGATGAATTTGTTCTTCACTAAACAAACAACCTAATTGGTCTAATTCAGTCCTGGTTCAGTCCTGGTTCAGTCCTGGTTCAGTCCTGGTTCAGTCCTGGTTTAGTCCTGGTTCAGTCCTGGTTCAGACCTGGTTCTGGTTTCTGTTTTCATTTGGTGCGGATCAAACAAACTGCACTGAGAGGAAATAAAACACACCGGGCCTGTAGGTGGCGCCGTGCCACAAAAACATCAGATCAAAGTAAAACACGAGAGTACAGGACACCAGAGCATGTGACCCGGTCCAGACCCGGTCCAGACCCGGTCCAGACCCGGTCCAGACCCGGTCCAGACCCGGTCCAGGACTCACCCTCTTGATGTCTTTGCCGAAGGTTTCGCTGAAACTGGAGCCGAGGATCTCGAAGTGAACGTGAGAGTTTGAGCCGCTGTCGTTAAAGTCCATGATCCCCGTGAGACCTGAGATGTTCCCCTGGAAGAGAACAAGACCTAGTTTAGTCCTGGTTAGACCTGGTTTAGACCTGGTTTAGTCCTGGTTTAGTCCTGGTTTAGTCCTGGTCTGGTCTTGGTCCTGGTTTAGTCCTGATCCCACTCTGGTCCTGGTTTACCTTCTGGGTGGTCTGGAGCATGGACCAGCCTCCGTTCCAGGGTTTGTTTTAGTCCTGGTCTGGTCTGGTCCTGGTTTAGCCCTGATCCTGGTCCGGTCCTGGTTTACCTTCTGGATGGTCTGGAGCATGGACCAGCCTCCGTTCCAGGGTTTGGTTTAGTCCTGGTCCGGTCAGGTCCTGGTTTAGTCCTGGTCTGGTCCTGGTTTAGTCCTGATCCTGTTCCGGTCCTGGTTTACCTTCTGGATGGTCTGGAGCATGGACCAGCCTCCGTTCCAGGGTTTGGTTTAGTCCTGGTCAGGTCCTGGTTTAGTCCTGATCCTGGTCCGGTCCTGGTTTACCTTCTGGATGGTCTGGAGCATGGACCAGCCTCCGTTCCAGGGTTTGGTTTAGTCCTGGTCAGGTCCTGGTTTAGTCCTGATCCTGGTCCGGTCCTGGTTTACCTTCTGGATGGTCTGGAGCATGGACCAGCCTCCGTTCCAGGGTTTGGTTTAGTCCTGGTCCGGTCAGGTCCTGGTTTAGTCCTGATCCTGATCCGGTCCTGGTTTACCTTCTGGATGGTCTGGAGCATGGACCAGCCTCCGTTCCAGGGTTTGGTTTAGTCCTGGTCAGGTCCTGGTTTAGTCCTGATCCTGGTCCGGTCCTGGTTTACCTTCTGGATGGTCTGGAGCATGGACCAGCCTCCGTTCCAGGGTTTGGTTTAGTCCTGGTCCGGTCAGGTCCTGGTTTAGTCCTGGTCAGGTCCTGGTTTAGTCCTGATCTTGGTCCGGTCCTGGTTTACCTTCTGGATGGTCTGGAGCATGGACCAGCCTCCGTTCCAGGGTTTGGTTTAGTCCTGGTCCGGTCAGGTCCTGGTTTAGTCCTGGTCAGGTCCTGGTTTAGTCCTGATCCTGGTCCGGTCCTGGTTTACCTTCTGGATGGTCTGGAGCATGGACCAGCCTCCGTTCCAGGGTTTGGTTTAGTCCTGGTCTGGTCCTGGTTTAGTCCTGATCCTGGTCCGGTCCTGGTTTACCTTCTGGATGGTCTGGAGCATGGACCAGCCTCCGTTCCAGGGTTTGGTTTAGTCCTGGTCTGGTCCTGGTTTAGTCCTGATCCTGGTCCGGTCCTGGTTTACCTTCTGGATGGTCTGGAGCATGGACCAGCCTCCGTTCCAGGGTTTGGTTTAGTCCTGGTCAGGTCCTGGTTTAGTCCTGGTCAGGTCCTGGTTTAGTCCTGATCCTGGTCCGGTCCTGGTTTACCTTCTGGATGGTCTGGAGCATGGACCAGCCTCCGTTCCAGGGTTTGGTGGACTTCTTGATGCAGTTGAGACTCGCCATGCTGTGCCACTTCCTGTCCTCGAGTTTACGATAAAACGCGTTCGCCAACATCAGGACGCTGTCGTACAGGTACAGCGTGGACGCCTGAGGGGACGGCGGCGGCGGGGGGACGGAGAAGATCACAAACAAACAGCAAGAAAGAAAGAGCGAGAAGAGAGAGAGAGGAAGAAGAAAGAGGGATAGAAAAAGAGAGAGAGGAGAGAGAGAAGAAGAAAGAGGGATAGAAAAAGAGAGAGGAGATAGAAGAAGAGAAAGAGAGAGAGGGAGGAGAGAGAAAGAAAGAAAGAGAAGAGAGAAAGAAAGAAGGATAGAAAAAGAGAGAGAGGGAGGAGAGAGAGAAAGAAAGAGAAGAGAGAGAGAAAGAAAGAGGGATAGAAAAAGAGAGAGAGGAGATAGAAGAAGAGAAAGAGAGAGAGGGAGGAGAGAGAGAAAGAAAGAGAAGAGAGAGAGAAAGAAAGAAGGATAGAAAAAGAGAGAGAGGAGATAGAAGAAGAGAAAGAGAGAGGGAGGAGAGAGAAAAAAAGAAGGATAGAAAAAGAGAGAGAGGAGATAGAAGAAGAGAAAGAGAGAGGGAGGAGAGAGAGAGAAAGAAAGAAGGATAGAAAAAGAGAGAGAGGGGAGAGAGAGAAGAAGAGAAAGAGATAGAGGGAGGAGGGAGAGAGAAAGAAAGAGGAGAGAGAGAGAGAGAAAGAAAGAAAGAAGGATAGAAAAAGAGAGAGAGAGAGAGAGAGAAGAAGAAAGAGGGATAGAAAAAGAGAGAGAGGGAGGGAGAGAGAGAAGAAGAGAAATAGAGAGAGGGAGGAGGAAGAGAGAGAGGGATAGAAAAAGAGAGAGGGTGAGAGAGCGGGGAAGAGAGAAGAAGAAAGCGAGAGAGGGAGGGAAAGAGAGAAGAAGAAAGAGGGATAGAAAAAGAGAGAGAGAGAGGGAGGGAGAGAAGAAGAAGAAAGAGGGATAGAAAAAGAGAGAGAGAGGGAGGGAGAGAGAGAAGAAGAGAAAGAGGAAGAAGAGAAAGAGAGAAGAAGAGAGCGAGAGTGAGGAAGGAGAGAGGGAGAGAGACAGAGCGAGAAAGAGAGAGAGAGAAAAAGCAACAGGGACAGAGAGAGAGAGGAGTGAGGGGGGGAGAGAAAGAGCGAGGCAAAAAGTAAGAAGGATAGAAAAAGAGAGAGGGAGGGGAGAAGAAGAGAAAAAAACACATTATAAACCCTGGTTCCTCCGCTGTGCTCCTCACAGCAGCTCCGTCCTGTAACTCCTCCTGACTCCAGATCAGTTTGTGCTTCCTCCAGAGTCTGGGTCACGTGACCTCCAGATACCGATACCGATACCGATACCGAGTCTGATCCCACAACGAAAATGAAAACCCTCCAACCCAGAACCAGAACCCTGTGTCTCCTGGAGGTTCTGGAGGTTCTGGAGGTTCTGGAGGTTCTGGAGGTCTCACCTGGAGGTTCTGGAGGTTCTGGAGGTTCTGGAGGTCTCACCTGGAGGTTCTAGAGGTTCTGGAGGTCTCACCTGGAGGTTCTGGAGGTTCTGGAGGTCTCACCTGGAGGTTCTGGAGGTCTCACCTGGAGGTTCTGGAGGTCTCACCTGGAGGTTCTGCAGGTTCTGGAGGTTCTGGAGGTTCTGGAGGTCTCACCTGGAGGTTCTGCAGGTTCTGGAGGTTCTGGAGGTTCTGGAGGTCTCACCTGGAGGTTCTGGAGGTTCTGGAGGTCTCACCTGCAGGTTCTAGAGGTTCTGGAGGTCTCACCTGGAGGTTCTGGAGGTTCTGGAGGTCTCACCTGGAGGTTCTGCAGGTTCTGGAGGTTCTCACCTGCAGGTTCTAGAGGTTCTGGAGGTCTCACCTGGAGGTTCTGCAGGTTCTGCAGGTTCTGGAGGTTCTGGAGGTCTCACCTGGAGGTTCTAGAGGTTCTGGAGGTCTCACCTGGAGGTTCTAGAGGTTCTGGAGGTCTCACCTGGAGGTCCTGGAGGTTCTGGAGGTCTCACCTGGAGGTCCTGGAGGTTCTGGAGGTCTCACCTGGAGGTTCTGGAGGTTCTGGAGGTCTCACCTGGAGGTTCTAGAGGTTCTAGAGGTTCTAGAGGTTCTGGAGGTCTCACCTGGAGGTCCTGGAGGTTCTGGAGGTCTCACCTGGAGGTTCTGGAGGTTCTGGAGGTCTCACCTGGAGGTTCTAGAGGTTCTGGAGGTCTCACCTGGAGGTTCTAGAGGTTCTGGAGGTCTCACCTGGAGGTTCTGCAGGTTCTGGAGGTTCTGGAGGTTCTGGAGGTCTCACCTGGAGGTTCTGGAGGTTCTGGAGGTCTCACCTGCAGGTTCTAGAGGTTCTGGAGGTCTCACCTGGAGGTTCTGGAGGTTCTGGAGGTCTCACCTGGAGGTTCTGGAGGTCTCACCTGGAGGTTCTGGAGCTCTCACCTGGAGGTTCTGCAGGTAGCCCTCCTGCGGGTCACAGAGCAGGGAGGAGATGCGGTGGTCCTGCCTCACACAGCGGTTGTGGGGTTCCCTCTGGGGGAAGATCTGCCTGATGATGGTGACTCTGCCCAGGGCCGAGTTGGCGAGTTCCAGAACTTCTCCATCACTGACCTCCTGCAGAAGGTCAACGTCCAAACACGTTCACTTTATTACACTTTAACACTTTATGACACAAAACCAACTCTGTGGAGCCTCAGGTCGTGTTCTGATGTTCCTGATGTTTGAGGAACTCGTCTGTCCACATCTCCAAACCTCAGAGCGCTCTGTTCCACCTGGTGACATCATCAGGTGGTTCTGTTCCACCTGGTGACGTCATCAGGTGGTTCTGTTCCACCTGGTGACGTCATCAGGTGGTTCTGTTCCACCTGGTGACGTCATCAGGTGGTTCTGTTCCACCTGGTGACGTCATCAGGTGGTTCTGTTCCACCTGGTGACATCATCAGGTGGTTCTGTTCCACCTGGTGACATCATCAGGTGGTTGTGTTCCACCTGGTGACGTCATCAGGTGGTTGTGTTCCACCTGGTGACGTCATCAGGTGGTTGTGTTCCACCTGGTGACGTCATCAGGTGGTTCCAGGTGGTTCTGTTCCACCTGGTGACGTCATCAGGTGGTTCTGAGCTCCTTTTCCCGTTAGTTCCGTAGAGATCGCTCCGGAACGATCCGCGTGAACTGGAGGCACTGCTCTGTCTGAGGAACACCGGACTGATCTGGAATGTTCTGACCGGTGCTTCGGAATCACTTTTGTCATTTTTACGAAATGCGCGAAAACGAGGAGACGGAAGGAAAGAGGGAAAGACGAAAGTGAAAACATATTTGAGACGAGTGAAAAACGACTAACGAGGGACAAATGTACAAAAACAAACAAGATTTAATGAGGAATTCTGTTTGGAACGACAGAGGAGAGAGGAGGAGAGGAGGAGAGGAGGAGAGGAGGAGAGAGTAGAGAAGGAGGAGAGAGTAGAGAGGGAGGAAGGAGAGGAGGGGAGAGGAAGAGAAGGAGGAAGGAGAGGAGAGAAGGAGAGAGGAGAGAGGGAGGAAGAGAAGGAGGGAGGAGAGGAGAGAAGGAGAGAGGGAGGAAGAGAAGGAGGGAGGAGAGGAGAGAAGGAGAGAGGAAAGGAGGAGAGAGGGAAGAAGAGAAGGAGGGAGGAGAGGAGAAGAAGGAGAGAGGAGAGGAGGAGAGGAGGAGAGAAGGAGAAAAGATAAGAAGGAGAAGAAGAAGAGAGGAGGAGAGGAGGAGGAGAGGAGGAAGAAAGGAGGGAGGAGAGGAGAGAAGGAGAGAGGAGGAAGAGGAAGAGGAGGGGAGGAGAAGAGAGAAGGAGGGACACTCATTACTGCAGTTTATAATTAGAGACAGGAGGAGGAAGAAAGAGAGGAGGAGAGGAAAAGAGGAAGATGCACCATTTCACCTGAAAATAAACGAGTGAGGCAGACTGGTGCAGAGGATCGTTAAAACGAGGAGACAAAAGAAAGATTTAAGCGAACAGAAAGACGGAGAGAACAGCTCCGGTGAGGAGTTTAATGAGGGAGGAGATGGAGGGATGAGAGGGGAAGAGAGGAAAATGAGGAGTTTAATGAGGGAGGAGATGGAGGGATGAGAGGGGAGGAGAGGAAAATGAGAGGGTGAGAACAGAGACAAGAGAAGATTTTATTCTCGTTAAAATGGATCCTCCCACTGCCCCATAAATCATCTGAGCTGAGATCCTGGTTCAGTCCTGGTTTAGACCTGGTTTAGTCCTGGTTTAGTCCTGGTTTAGTCCTGGTTTAGTCATGTTTTAGACCTGGTTTAGTCCTGGTTTAGTCCTGGTTTAGTCATGTTTTAGACCTGGTTTAGTCCTGGTTTAGTCCTGGTTTAGTCATGTTTTTTAGTCCTGGTTTAGTCCTGGTTTAGTCCTGGTTTAGACCTGGTTTAGACCTGGTTTAGACCTGGTTTAGTCCTGGTTTAGACCTGGTTTAGACCCGTTTTTTAGTCCTGGTTTAGTCCTGGTTTAGACCTGGTTTAGACCCGTTTTTTAGTCCTGGTTTAGTCCTGGTTTAGTCCTGGTTTAGTCATGTCTTAGACCTGGTTTAGTCCTGGTTTAGTCCTGGTTTAGTCCTGGTTTAGTCATGTTTTAGACCTGGTTTAGTCCTGGTTTAGTCCTGGTTTAGTCATGTTTTTTAGTCCTGGTTTAGTCCTGGTTTAGACCTGGTTTAGACCTGGTTTAGACCTGGTTTAGTCCTGGTTTAGACCTGGTTTAGTCCTGGTTTAGACCTGGTTTAGACCCGTTTTTTAGTCCTGGTTTAGTCCTGGTTTAGGCATGTCTTTTAGTCCTGGTTTAGTCCTGGTTTAGTCCTGTATTTTAGTCCTGGTTTAGTCCTAGTTTAGTCCTGGGTTAGTCCTGGTTTAGACCTGGTTTAGACCTGGTTTAGACCTGGTTTAGTCCTGGTTCAGTCCTGGTTTTGGTCCTGGTATAGCCCTGGTTTAGTCATGTTTTTTAGTCCTGGTTTAGTCCTGGTTTAGTCATGTTTTTTAGTCCTGGTTTAGTCCTGGTTTAGTCCTGGTTTAGACCTGGTTTAGACGTGGTTTAGACCTGGTTTAGTCCTGGTTTAGACCTGGTTTGGACCTGGTTTAGTCCTGGTTTAGTCATGTTTTTTAGTCCTGGTTTAGTCCTGGTTTAGGCATGTCTTTGAGTCCTGGTTTAGTCCTGGTTTAGTCCTGGTTTAGTCCTGGTTTAGACCTGGTTTAGACCTGGTTTAGACCTGGTTTAGTCCTGGTTTAGACCTGGTTTAGTCCTGGTTTAGGCACGTCTTTTAGTCCTGGTTTAGTCCTGTTTTAGTCCTGGTTTAGTCCTGGTTTAGCCCTGGTTTAGTCATGTTTTTTAGTCCTGGTTTAGTCCTGGTTTAGTCCTGTTTTAGTCCTGGTTTAGTCATGTTTTTTAGTCCTGGTTTAGTCCTGGTTTAGCACTGGTTTAGTCATGTTTTTTAGTCCTGGTTTAGTTCTGGTTTAGTCATGTTTTTTAGTCATGGTTTAGTTCTGGTTTAGGCCTGGTTTAGTCCTGGTTTAGTCCTGGTTTAGGCATGTCTTTGAGTCCTGGTTTAGTCCTGGTTTAGTCCTGGTTTAGTCCTGGTTTAGACCTGGTTTAGACCTGGTTTAGACCTGGTTTAGTCCTGGTTTAGACCTGGTTTAGTCCTGGTTTAGGCACGTCTTTTAGTCCTGGTTTAGTCCTGTTTTAGTCCTGGTTTAGTCCTGGTTTAGCCCTGGTTTAGTCATGTTTTTTAGTCCTGGTTTAGTCCTGGTTTAGTCCTGTTTTAGTCCTGGTTTAGTCATGTTTTTTAGTCCTGGTTTAGTCCTGGTTTAGCACTGGTTTAGTCATGTTTTTTAGTCCTGGTTTAGTTCTGGTTTAGTCATGTTTTTTAGTCATGGTTTAGTTCTGGTTTAGGCATGTCTTTTAGTCTTGGTTTAGTCCTGTTTTAGTCCTGTTTTAGTCCTGGTTTAGTCCTGGTTTAGACCTGGTTTAGTCCTGGTTTAGACCTGGTTTAGTTATGTTTTTAAGTCCTGGTTTAGTCCTGGTTTAGACCTGGTTTAGTCATGTTTTTTAGTCCTGGTTCAGTCCTGGTTTAGTCCTGTTTTAGTCCTGGTTTAGTCCTGGTTTAGTCCTGGTTTAGCAAGAGAGCTTTAATTCCAAATAAAAATAATTTATTCTGAATAAAAATGAATTCCTCTTTAAAAAGACTGGGTAAATACTGAATTCCTACTGAAAATGATTATTTGGAATTAAACTTAATTCCGAATTAAGTCGGTTTACTCTGATTTTAAAGCCTGATTTATTTATCCCTCAATAATGTAAACGTTTATTCTTCTCTTCCATGTAAACTTCACTTCAGAATTATTATTTCCATGTAAAGTCGAAGGAGAATATTTTAAGTCCAAACTGTTAAACGTTCAAATAATTGACATTTCCCGTTTAAATCTCGTCATATTTTGTTTGACTTTTGGAGATGATGCAGTTTTTTTTTTGTTCTTATGTTGAAATTCAAAGCCACAAAAGCCTCTTGTTGCCGTGACGATGGGGCGGCCGCTGCTCAGATCCGCTCTATGAATCTGCCAAACCGACCTGGCAACGGCGGCGCCATAAACGACCCTCACGGCGCCGCCATTTTTTAATTACACCTGAACAAAAGGTCCATTATCTCATTTAGACCTGGTCTGGACCTGGTCTGGACCTGGTCTGGACCTGGGTCTAGACCTGCTCTAGACCTGCTCTGGACCTGGTCTGGACCTGGTCTGGACAGTGTTTAGGACTCATAACATTTTAGTGTTGTCTAAATGTGAAGCGCATGAAAAAGTGTGTCCTCAAGTGTGTGTTTGTTTGTGTGCCTGTTTCTGCATCTGTTTGTGCGTATGTTTGTGTGTCTGGTTGTGCGTCTGTTTGTGCGTCTGTTTGTGCGTCTGTTTGTGCGTCTGGCTGTGCGTCTGGTTGACCGTTTGTGCGTGTGGTTGTGCGTCTGTTTGTGCATCTGTTTGTGCGTCTGTCTGTTTGTGTGTCTGTTTGTGCGTCTGTTTGTGCGTCCGGTTGTGCATCTGTTTGTGCATCTGTTTGTGCGTCTGTTTGTGCGTCTGTTTGTGCGTCTGGCTGTGCGTCTGGTCGTCTGTTTGTGCATCTGTTTGTGCGTCTCTCTGTTTGTGTGTCTGTTTGTGCGTCTGTTTGTGCGTCTGGTTGTGCATCTGTTTGTGCATCTGTTTGTGCATCTGTCTGTTTGTGCGTCTGTTTGTGCGTCTGGCTGTGCGTCTGGTCGTCTGTTTGTGCATCTGTTTGTGCGTCTGTCTGTTTGTGTGTCTGTTTGTGTGTCTGTTTGTGTGTCTGTTTGTGCGTCTGTTTGTGCGTCTGTTTGTGCGTCTGGTTGTCCGTTTGTGCGTCTGGTTGTGCGTCTGTTTGTGCGTCTGTCTGTTTGTGCATCTGTCTGTTTGTGCGTCTGTCTGTTTGTGCGTCTGTTTGTTTGTGCGTCTGTCTGTTTGTGCGTCTGTCTGTTTGTGCGTCTGTCTGTTTGTGCGTCTGTCTGTTTGTGCGTCTGTTTGTTTGTGCGTCTGTTTGTGCGTCTGTCTGTTTGTGCGTTTGTTTGTGCGTCTGGTTGTCTGTTTGTGCGTCTGTTGGTGCGTCTGGTTGTCTGTTTGTGCGTCTGTTTGTGCGTCTGGTTGTCTGTTTGTGCATCTGTTTGTGCGTCTGTTTGTGCGTCTGTCTGTTTGTGCGTCTGATTGTCTGTTTGTGCATCTGTTTGTGCGTCTGTCTGTTTGTGCGTCTGTTTGTACGTCTGTTTGTGTGTCTGTTTGTGCGTCTGGTTGTGCATCTGTTTGTGCGTCTGTCTGTTTGTGCGTCTGTTTGTGCGTCTGTTTGTGCATCTGGTTGTCTGTTTGTGCATCTGTTTGTGCGTCTGATTATCTGTTTGTGCGTCTGTCTGTTTGTGCGTCTGTTTGTGCGTCTGTTTGTACGTCTGTTTGTGCGTCTGTTTGTGCGTCTGTTTGTGCGTCTGTTTGTGCGTCTGTCTGTTTGTGCGTCTGTCTGTTTGTGCGTCTGTGCATCTGTTTGTACGTCTGTTTGTACGTCTGTGCGTCTGTTTGTGCGTCTGTTTGTGCGTCTGTTTGTGCATCTGGTTGTCTGTTTGTGCGTCTGTTTGTCTGTCTGTGCGTCTGTTTGTGCGTCTGGTTGTCTGTTTGTGCGTTTGTTTGTGCGTCTGGTTGTCTGTGTGTCTGTTTGTGCGTCTGTTTGTGCGTCTGTTTGTGCGTCTGTTTGTGCGTCTGTCTGTTTGTGCGTCTGTGCATCTGTTTGTACGTCTGTGCGTCTGTTTGTGCGTCTGTTTGTGCGTCTGTTTGTGCGTCTGTTTGTGCATCTGGTTGTCTGTTTGTGCGTCTGTTTGTCTGTCTGTGCGTCTGTTTGTGCGTCTGGTTGTCTGTTTGTGCGTTTGTTTGTGCGTCTGGTTGTCTGTGTGTCTGTTTGTGCGTCTGTTTGTGCGTCTGTTTGTACGTCTGTTTGTGCATCTGTTTGTACGTCTGTTTGTGCATCTCTTTGTGCATCTGTTTGTGCATCTGTTTGTCTGTTTGTGTGTCTGTTTGTGCGTCTGTTTGTGCGTCTGTTTGTGCGTCTGTTTGTGCATCTGGTTGTCTGTTTGTGCGTCTGTTTGTCTGTCTGTGCGTCTGTTTGTGCGTCTGGTTGTCTGTTTGTGCGTTTGTTTGTGCGTCTGGTTGTCTGTGTGTCTGTTTGTGCGTCTGTTTGTGCGTCTGTTTGTGCATCTGGTTGTCTGTCTGTGCGTCTGTTTGTGCGTCTGTTTGTGCGTTTGTCTGTGCATCTGTTTGTACGTCTGTGCGTCTGTTTGTGCGTCTGTTTGTGCGTCTGTTTGTGCATCTGGTTGTCTGTTTGTGCGTCTGTTTGTCTGTCTGTGCGTCTGTTTGTGCGTCTGGTTGTCTGTTTGTGCGTCTGTTTGTGCGTCTGGTTGTTTGTGTGTCTGTTTGTGCGTTTGTGTATTAAGTCCTCACCTCGTTCACAAAGATCCAGTGACTGTCTTTAGACGCCAGGTTTGTCTCCACCGCCTGAAACACGAGAAGAAAAGTCACTGACGTCTGATTTATACAGAAGAAGAGAAGAAGTACACGTTTAAGAGGAGAAGAAAGAGAAAGGGAGGAGAGGGAGGAGAGAGGATCTGATTTATACAGAGAAGCTGAACTAAAGACTTTCACAGGAACATTTTCCGGTGCCAAAAAAACACCAGAATACTCAAAAACACACCGGAATACTCACACTGGAATACTCAAAAACACACTGGAATACTCACACTGGAATAGTCAAAAACACACTGGAATACTCAGGCACGTGCGTCCTTGATTTGTCTGTGGAAATGTACAGAAGAGGACAGGGCGGGTGTGACAGGACGGGGGACGGAGGACAGGACAGGTGTGACAGGACGGGGGACGGAGGACAGGACGGGTGTGACAAGACGGGGGACGGAGGACAGGACGGGTGTGACAGGACGGGGGACGGAGGACAGGACGGGTGTGACAGGACGGGGGACGGAGGACAGGACGGGTGTGACAGGACGGGGGACGGAGGACAGGACGGGTGTGACAGGACGGGGGACGGAGGACAGGACGGGTGTGACAGGACGGGGGACGGAGGACAGGACGGGTGTGACAGGACGGGGGACGGAGGACAGGACGGGTGTGACAGGACGGGGGACGGAGGACAGGACGGGTGTGACAGGAGGACATTTCAGTGGACCTGAAGTCGAGCAGGTCCAAGCAGATCATTGTCATTCCCACTGCCCCTGGACGGTCACTCCGTGTTTCTGGAATTAATATTCAGGTTCAGTTTTGTCTGGGAAAAGAGTCGAGCTCGTTGATAAGAAATAATTAATTTTCCAAATAATTACATTTTGAAAAATAAAAAATGCAGGAGTGTAACTCCGCTGAAATTCCGCACTCGTGAGGAGTCGTTTGTGAAGATCGGTTTGGTCGGACCTGAGGTTGTAAACATCCGTGTACAATCACCCTGCCCGGGAATTCACTGGAATCTGTCTCTACTCCCCCTCTCTCTCCCCTCTCTTTTTGAGAATTCCCATGTATTTTTGGATAATCCGGTGTTTTTTTGAGTATTCCTGAGACCTGAGACCTGAAACATGAGACCTGAAACATGAGATCTGAAACCTGAAACCTGAAACCTGAGACCTGAAACATGAGACCTGAGACCTGAAACATGAGACCTGAAACCTGAAACCTGAGACATGAAACATGAGATCTGAAATATGAGATCTGAGACCTGAAACATGAGACCTGAAACATGAGACCTGAGACCTGAAACATGACACCTGAAACATGAGACCTGAAACCTGAAACATGAGACCTGAAACCTGAGACCTGAGACATGAAACATGAGATCTGAAACATGAGATCTGAGACCTGAAACATGAGACATGAAACATGAGATCAGAAACATGAGATCTGAGACCTGAAACATGAGACCTGACACCTGAAACATGAGACCTGAAACATGAGACCTGAAACCTGAAACCTGAGACATGAAACATGAGATCAGAAACATGAGATCTGAAACCTGAGACCTGAAACCTGAGACCTGAAACCTGAAACATGAGATCTGAGACCTGAAACATGAGACCTGAAACCTGAGATCTGAAACATGAGATCAGAAACATGAGATCAGAAACATGAGATCTGAAACCTGAGACCTGAAACCTGAGACCTGAAACCTGAAACATGAGACCTGAGACCTGAAACCTGAGATCTGAAACCTGAGATCTGAAACCTGAGATCTGAAACATGAGATCTGAAACATGAGACCTGAAACATGAGACCTGAGATCTGAAACCTGAGATCTGAAACCTGAGATCTG
>JAVJIX010000166.1:1007500-1055000 GCA_036785185.1 Paratrypauchen microcephalus
TAGCAGGTTAGCACTTAGCGGGTTAGCATGTAGTGGGTTAGCACGTAGTGGGTTAGCATGTAGCAGGTTAGCACGTAGTGGGTTAGCACATAGCGGGTTAGCATGTAGTGGGTTAGCTTCCATGATGTCTTTGAACTCTTAATATTTGAATTTTTGTTCAAATCGTTTCTTCCAGAACCAGAACAGACAAAGTGGGCGGGACTGTGAACCTCCATTTTGTAACAGATTCCAACATGTATTTTTCTTATTCCAAGCAAAGTGGTTAAAATGGCTGCTAAGTGAAGTAAGAAATTTTACTTCGTTTGAAACTCTGAATTCTTGGAATTCTCTGCCTCTTCGGCCTCAGGTGAAACTGGGCAGGCGGCGGTCATTTTGTGTCTGAGGGCAGCCAATGAGGCGTTTGTGTCTGAGCCCATCGGCTCAGAACGAGGACAGAAGCAGCCCATCGGAGCCCATCGGCTCAGACACAAACGCCTCATTGGCTGCCCTCTGACGGCCATGACCAAAGTGAACGTGGAGATAGACCAGGACTAAACCAGGACTAAACCAGGACTAAAACAGGACTAAACCAGGACTAAACCAGGACTAAACTAAGACTAAACCAGGACTAAACCAGGACTAAAACAGGACTAAACCAGGACTATACTGGGGACTGTAGCAGGACTAAACCAGGACTAAACCAGGACTAAACTAAGACTAAACCAGGACTAAAACAGGACTAAACCAGGACTAACACAGGACTAAACCAGGACTAAACTAAGACTAAACCAGGACTAAAACAGGACTAAACCAGGACTAAACTGGGGACTGTAGCAGGACTAAACCAGGACTAAACCAGGACTAAACCAGGACTAAAACAGGACTAAAACTGGAGTAAAACAGGACTAAACCAGGACTAAATCCAGCCTCTCTTTTATCTGTGATTATTGATCTTTATCTGTGATTATTGATCTTTTATCTGTGATTATTGATTAAGGTTTTATTACCCATCATGCCTGAGTGCAGATGATGTCATCAGCTCCTGTGTGCAGTCGAGCTCTCGCCCTCGAACCCCGGGGTCACCGGCTCAAGTCCCGACTCCACACTGGAGTCTATTGTTTGATTTAGCACTGATTTAGTCTGCTTCTGTCCTCTGAGGACCTCTGAGATCTGACCAGGACCCGCTGACCTCTGAGGACCTCTGAGATCTGACCAGGACCCGCTGACCTCTGAGATCTGACCAGGACCTGCTGACCTTTGAGGACCTCTGAGATCTGACCAGGACCCGCTGACCTCTGAGATCTGACCAGGACCTGCTGACCTTTGAGGACCTCTGAGATCTGACCAGGACCCGCTGACCTCTGAGGACCTCTGAGATCTGACCAGGACCCGCTGACCTCTGAGGACCTCTGAGATCTAACCAGGACCCGCTGACCTCTGAGGACCTCTGAGATCTGACCAGGACCCGCTGACCTCTGAGGACCTCTGAGATCTGACCAGGACCCGCTGACCTCTGAGATCTGACCAGGACCCGCTGACCTCTGAGATCTGACCAGGACCCGCTGACCTCTGAGGACCTTTGAGATCTGACCAGGACCCGCTGACCTTTGAGGACCTCTGAGATCTGACCAGGACCCGCTGACCTTTGAGATCTGACCAGGACCCGCTGACCTCTGAGGACCTCTGAGATCTGACCAGGACCCGCTGACCTTTGAGGACCTTTGAGATCTGACCAGGACCCGCTGACCTTTGAGATCTGACCAGGACCCGCTGACCTCTGAGGACCTCTGAGATCTGACCAGGACCCGCTGACCTTTGAGGACCTGTGAGATCTGACCAGGACCCGCTGACCTCTGAGGACCTGTGAGATCTGACCAGGACCCGCTGACCTTTGAGATCTGACCAGGACCCGCTGACCTCTGAGGACCTGTGAGATCTGACCAGGACCCGCTGACCTTTGAGATCTGACCAGGACCCGCTGACCTCTGAGGACCTCTGAGATCTGACCAGGACCCGCTGACCTTTGAGGACCTGTGAGATCTGACCAGGACCCGCTGACCTTTGAGGACCTGTGAGATCTGACCAGGACCCGCTGACCTCTGAGGACCTCTGAGATCTGACCAGGACCCGCTGACCTCTGAGGACCTCTGAGATCTGACCAGGACCCGCTGACCTCTGAGGACCTGTGAGATCTGACCAGGACCCGCTGACCTCTGAGATCTGACCAGGACCCACTGACCTCTGAGATCTGACGGATCAGGGACCGTGTACCATGTGGTCAAACCGGCCTGGTCCAAAATTAGACCTAAAATGACCACCGTGTGCCCAGGTTCACCGGACAGTCTGTCAGGAGGGCGAAGAGCTCCCAGGGGCACACATCCAGAAATGTCAATCAATCAATCAATCAAACAATATTTATAAAGCGCTTTTCATACAAAAAATGTAACACAAAGTGAAATGTAATCCTGGTTTAGTCCTGGTTTAGTCCTGGTTTAGCCCTGGTTTAGCCCTGGTTTAGTCCTGGTTTAGTCCTGGTTCAGTCCTGGTTTAGCCCTGGTTTAGTCCTGGTTTAGTCCTGGTTTAGTCCTGGTTTAGTCCTGGTTTAGTCCTGGTTTAGCCCTGGTTTAGTCCTGGTTCAGTCCTGGTTCAGTCCTGGTTTAGCCCTGGTTTAGTCCTGGTTTAGTCCTGGTTTAGTCCTGGTTCAGTCCTGGTTTAGTCCTGGTTTAGTCCTGGTTTAGTCCTGGTTTAGTCCTGGTTCAGTCCTGGTTTAGCCCTGGTTTAGTCCTGGTTTAGCCCTGGTTTAGTCCTGGTTTAGTCCTGGTTTAGTCCTGGTTTAGTCCTGGTTTAGCCCTGGTTTAGTCCTGGTTTAGTCCTGGTTTAGTCCTGGTTTAGTCCTGGTTTAGTCCTGACTGCACTGAGGTAAGGGAAGAATACAAATGTTGAGTTTTCTGTCTCTATGGCAACAGGAGTGAGCGCTCAGCCTGCACCAAAGATACCCCAGATGCCCTCCCCGTGTGTCAGATGCCCTCCCCGTGTGTCAGATGCCCTCCCCGTGTGTCAGATGGCCTCCTCGTGTGTCAGATGCCCTCCCGGTGTGTCAGATGCCCTCCCCGTGTGTCAGATGCCCTCCCGGTGTGTCAGATGCCCTCCCGGTGTGTCAGATGCCCTCCCCGTGTGTCAGATGCCCTCCCCGTGTGTCAGATGCCCTCCCTGGGGGCAGATGTGGTGGTTTTGGTGGGAGTGAGTTTCATTTGTGAATAAAACGAGTGAACGAACACGTCTCTGAAAACACCTCCAGTTTATTGCACTTTTCCCCATTAAACTTTTTCTACAGCTTCAAAAGCCAGACGGAAAAGAGGAGAGGAGGAGGAGAGGAGAGGAGGAGGAGAGGAGGAGGAGAGGAGGAGAGGAGGAGAGGAGGAGAGGAGGAGGAGGAGAGGAGGAGGAGAGGAGGAGAGGAGGAGAGGAGGAGAGGAGAAGAGGAGGAGGAGGAGAGGAGGAGGAGGAGGAGAGGAGGAGGAGGAGGAGAGGAGAGGAGGAGGAGAGGAGGAGGAGAGGAGGAGGAGGAGAGGAGGAGGAGAGGAGGAGGAGGGGGGGAGGAGGAGAGGAGGAGGAGGAGGAGAGGAGGAGGAGGAGGAGGAGGAGGAGAGGAGGAGAGGAGGAGGAGGAGGAGAGGAGGAGAGGAGGAGAGGAGGAGAGGAGGAGAGGAGAAGAGGAGGAGGAGGAGAGGAGGAGGAGGAGGAGGAGGAGGAGGAGGAGGAGAGGAGGAGGAGAGGAGGAGAGGAGGAGGAGGAGGAGGAGAGGAGGAAGAGAGGAGAGGAGGAGAGGAGGAGGAGAGGAGGAGGAGAGGACGAGGAGAGGAGAGGAGAAGAGGAGGAGGAGGAGAGGAGAAGAGGAGGAGGAGAAGAGGAGGAGGAGAGGAGGAGGAGGAGAGGAGGAAAGGAGGAGGAGGAGGAGGAGGAGAGGAGGAAGAGAGGAGAGGAGGAGAGGAGGAGGAGGAGGAGACAAGGAGGAGGAGGAGAGGACGAGGAGGAGAGGAGGAGAGGACGAGGAGGGGAGACAAGGAGGAGGAGGAGAGGAGGAGGAGAAGAGGAGGAGAGGAGGAGGAGGGGAAGAGGAGGGAAAGAGGAGGAGGAGGAGAGGAGGAGGAGAGGAGGAGAGGAGGAGGAGAGGAGAAGAGGAGGAGGAGGAGGAGGAGGAGAGGAGGAGGAGAGGAGGAGGAGAGGAGGAGGAGAGGAGGAGACCAGGAGGAGAGGAGGAGAGGAGGAAGAGGAGCAGGAGGAGAGGAGGAGGACAGGAGGAGGAGAAGGAGGAGGGGAGAAGACAAGGAGGAGGAGGAGAAGAGGAGGGGAGGAGGAGGAGAAGAGGAGGAGGAGAGGAGGAGGAGGAGAAGAGGAGTAGAGGAGGAAAGGAGGAGTAGGTGGAGAGGAGGAGGAAAGGAGGAGAGGAGGAGGGCAGGAGGAGTAGGTGGAGAGGAGGAAAGGAGGAGTAGGTGGAGAGGAGGAGGAGGAGAGGAGGAGGAGAGGAGGAGGAGAGGAGGAGGGGAGGAGGAGGAGGAGAGGAGGAAGAGAGGAGAGGAGGGGGAGGAGGAGGAGGAGAGGAGGAAGAGGGGAGGAGGAGAGGAGGAGGAGAGGAGGAGAAGAGGAGGAGGAGGGGAGGAGGAGGAGAGGAGGAGGGGAGACAAGGAGGAGGAGGAGAGGAGGAGGAGAAGAGGAGGAGAGGGGGAGGAGGGGAAGAGGAGGGAAAGAGGAGGGGAGGAGAGGAGGAGGAGAGGAGGAGGAAAGGAGGAGAGGAGGAGGGGGGGAGGAAGAGGAGACCAGGAGGAGAGGAGGAGGAGAAGAGGAGAGGAGGAGTCCTGGTTTAGTCCTTGTTTATAAACTGTTTATAGAGAACAAGAACTAAACCAGGTCTAAACCAGGTCTAAACCAGGACTAAACCAGGTCTAAATCAGGACTTTGTGGTTGTTCGGTCCTGGGACGTCTCTGGTGTCCAGACTCTTGACCTCTCCCTGACCGCTCCTGTTCGTCCGGTGGATCATTAGGTCCAATCTGGACTCAGACGTGGACAAACTCGTCTCCTCCTGCGCCTGACCCCACGTTTGACCCGGTCCAGAGACGCTAACCAGACTAACGAGGCTAACAAGACTAACGAGGCGCCTAACGATGAAACTAACTCCCACTAATCACAGACAGGACAGAGGAGGACAGAGGAGGAGGAGGACAGAGGAGGACAGAGGAGGAGGACAGACGAGGACAGAGGAGGAGGACAGAGGAGGAGGACAGAGGAGGAGGACAGAGGAGGACAGAGGAGGAGGAGGACAGAGGAGGACAGAGGAGGACAGAGGAGGAGGACAGAGGAGGACAGAGGAGGACAGAGGAGGAGGACAGACGAGGACAGAGGAGGAGGACAGAGGAGGAGGACAGAGGAGGAGGAGGACAGACGAGGACAGAGGAGGAGGACAGAGGAGGACAGAGTAGGAGGACAGAGGAGGAGGACAGAGGAGGAGGACAGACGAGGACAGAGGAGGAGGACAGAGGAGGAGGACAGAGGAGGACAGAGGAGGAGGACAGAGGAGGAGGACAGAAGAGGAGGACAGAGGAGGAGGACAGAGGAGGAGGACAGAGGAGGAGGACAGAGGAGGACAGAGGAGGAGGAGGAGGACAGAGGAGGAGGAGGAGGAGGACAGAGGAGGAGGACAGAAGAGGAGGACAGAAGAGGAGGACAGAGGAGGAGGAGGACAGAGGAGGACAGAGGAGGAGGACAGAGGAGGGCAGAGGAGGACAGAGGAGGAGGAGGACAGACGAGGACAGAGGAGGAGGACATAGGAGGAGGACAGAGGAGGAGGACATAGGAGGAGGACAGAGGAGGACAGAGGAGGACAGAGGAGGAGGACAGAGGAGGACAGAGGAGGAGGACAGAGGAGGAGGACAGAGGAGGAGGACAGAGGAGGACAGAGGAGGACAGAGGAGGACAGAGGAGGACAGAGGAGGACAGAGGAGGAGGACAGAGGAGGAGGACAGAGGAGGACAGAGGAGGAGGACAGAGGAGGGGGGGAGGGGGGGACAGAGGAGGAGGACAGAGGAGGAGGACAGAGGAGGACAGAGGAGGAGGACAGACGAGGACAGAGGAGGAGGACAGAGGAGGAGGACAGAGGAGGACAGAGGAGGAAAGAGGAGGAGGAGGACAGAGGAGGACAGAGGAGGACAGACGAGGACAGAGGAGGAGGACATAGGAGGAGGACAGAGGAGGAGGACAGAGGAGGAGGACAGAGGAGGACAGAGGAGGAGGACAGAGGAGGAGGACAGAGGAGGACAGAGGAGGACAGAGGAGGACAGAGGAGGAGGACAGAGGAGGACAGAGGAGGAGGACAGAGGAGGACAGAGGAGGAGGACAGAGGAGGAGGACAGAGGAGGACAGAGGAGGAGGACAGAGGAGGAGGACAGAAGAGGAGGACAGAAGAGGAGGACAGAGGAGGACAGAGGGCAGTATTTAGGGGTCATTTTTAGTGGTGTCCAAACTGTCCCCTGTGTGAAAAAGAGAGCCCTAAAAATGTCCCACAATGCACCTTGAAAAGTTTTGGAAGCTCAGACCAAAAATAAAACCAGCACTAAACCAGGACTAAACCAGGACTAAACCAGGTCTAAACCAGGTCTAAACCAGGACTAAACCAGGTCTAAACCAGGACTAAACCAGGACTAAACCTGGTCTAAACCAGGACTAAACCAGGACTAAACCAGGTCTAAACCAGGTCTAAACCAGGACTAAACCAGGTCTAAACCAGGACTAAACCAGGACTAAACCTGGTCTAAACCAGGACTAAACCAGGACTAAACCAGGTCTAAACCAGGTCTAAACCAGGACTAAACCAGGTCTAAACCAGGACTAAACCAGGACTAAACCAGGACTAAACCAGGTCTAAACCAGGTCTAAACCAGGACTAAACCAGGACTAAACCAGGTCTGAACCAGGTCTAAACCCTCTGACCCACAGGGACACAGGAGGGTGGGAGGGCATCTGTGTTTTTTTCTTTTAATGAGTCCTCAGCTTCAGTCTGGGGAGGTGTTGCCGCAGTAACAGGAGTGACACCGATGCAAAGGATGGTGGGTAATGTCAGCGCGGGGCTTTGAATCGTGGGTAAATTGGCGGTACAAACGCGGCGCCTGACGCCTTTAAACTCCGACACTTTAAACCGGCGTCGGGAAAAAGGAGCGGAATTCTCCAGGGAGTGAAAAGAAAATGAAAACCACAAACGTTCACGTCATGAAAACTGTGAGGACAAAATTATGTGGAAATATTTTGGGAGGAAGTTCAGAAGCGGAGCTGTGGTTTGTGTTTTGTTCACGGCTTTGAAAACAAAAACAAGATTTAATTAAAACGTATTTATAATTTCACATTTTTAGGCTCTTCAGAAATGAAAAATCAAAAACATGTTTTTGTGGCGATTTTTACTTATTTGTGTCCAACCGCAGGAAAACCAGTCCCAAGTCGTCCTGGAGGTGTTTTGAGTTATTCACAGATTCTGAAAGTACAGGTTCTAAGCTTTCCAATGATGTCTTACACGTGAAAATCTGACCATATTTGAAGAAATTGTCGCTATTTGAAAGCAGCACAGCAGATTTTGCTAAGGTACGGAGCCCTGGAAGTGACATAGGTGAATAAATAAAATAACAAGGTGTGGGAACAAGTTATAAGGTACAGTGGTACCTCACCTTACGAAATTAATTCGTTCCAGAAGTGGTTTCGTAACGTGAAAAATTCGTAAGTTGAGTAGCTATTTCAATGGAAAAAGCCTGATTCATTCCAAGGCCCCGATCCAAGTTTTTTTTTTTTTTTAATAGTGTAACTTTTTTTTATAGTGTAACATTGTTTTCAGTGTTTCTCACATTTGTCTCTCGTTTAAACACTCAAACTTTCATCGATTTTCAACAAAATGTATTAATAGTGAAGTGTGGGGGGAGGGGGGAGAAAACTGCGCTCTGACACGTGTGATATCTCCTCCTGGTTTAGTCCAGACCACCGTGGCTCTTGCATGGGTCTCGTTCATGCGTTCATGCGCTCAGACTGCGTGCAGTCCCCTCCTCGCTGCTTTAATCGACCTGGTCTAGTCCTGGTTTAGTCCTGGTTTAGTCCTGGTTTAGTCCTGGTCCAGTCCAGGTTTAGACCTTGGTCTAGACCTGCTGACAGCTCCGCGCCGGGTCATGTGCGCTATCACACACATGTCAGAGCGCAGTCTTCTCCCCCCTCCCCCTTCCCCCTACACTTCACTATTAATAATTTTGTTGAAAATCTATGAAAGTTTGAGTGTTTAAACGAGAGACAAATGTGAGAAAAGTTTAAATCCAGTCTGAGAAAAGCGTATAATGTGTGTGGCTGAGCGCGCATTATTTGAATTTTTGAGATTTTGCGTTTCGTAACTTGAATTTTCTTTCGTATCTAGAGACCAAAATTTCCGTGAAGGCGTTTCGTAACTTGAAATTTTCGTTTGTTGGGTCATTCGTAAGGTGAGGTACCACTGTATAACTTGTTCCCACACCTTATAAGTTGTTCCCACACCTTGTTATTTTATTTATTCACCTATGTCGCTTCCAGGGCTCCGTACTAAGGGGTGAAATCAGCCCCAAAACTTTTCTGTTTTGCCTCATTTCCCTGACATTAAGATCAAGATTGTCATATGCAGGATCAACACAAGGTCAATAATGCAATGAAATACTTCAGATCAAGATATTCAGGAAGTACTAATAGCATAGCAAAGTAACCAATATAATTTAAAAAAAGTAATAAAATATGTAATAAAATACCAAGGTACGGGTATTTAAGGAGTATTTCACAGGAGGTAATTCTGCTCAAATGAATTTCGTATTGCACATAATATAGCACAGTATAATATACTATGCTTTAAATAAATAAATATCAATAAATAAATACATGCCATATATCTATAAATAAACTTTTGGTCACATCAAAATGGACTTTAATAACAATTCAGTAATTTCAACAAGCTAGCTTTGATTCCAAAAACAAAGTAAAGTGCACTTTCAAAGTTCTATTAAATAAATCAATTAGTATTGGCATTGCAGCCTAATTCATTCAAAAAAAAAGTTACAAAAATAAAACATTTAAGGTTCAAATTCTTCCCATAAGAACTTCCATTCAAAACCTCATGGCTAAATAAGCGCCGAGTCAAAAAAAGTTACAAAAGTGCCGAAACGGGTCAAAGTGAATCAAAATAAAGTATTTCTCTACCGCTGTAGCCTATGGCAAAACGTTCGGCTTTTATATAAACAAAAATAGAGTGGAAATTAACCTAAAGAGACTGTTCGTAGTCACGCTGATCGCATTGTTTCAATGCTAGCGTTAGCATTAGCTTAGCCGCATTGTGAATGGAGATCTGCACAGCGCGATATGATCACCACACGAAAGCTGAATTAGTATTTAAACATGTCCTAAAGTCTATAAAGTCCACGTGTTCTGACACTTGTCTGTTGTTTGCCTCATTGTCCGTGTATCGCATATCTGCACTCTTTCCCCAGTAAAGTATCCGATCGCATTCTGTACATGAGCTCCGGAGAGCTCCGTGTCCCATGTCCCGAAGAGAGCGTTTACAGCATTTCCTTATGTAGCATTTACAGTCAAAGTTAAAGGTCCCATGGCATGAAATTTTCACTTTCTGAGGTAAAAGTTGTTAAATGTCTAAATTGAGCATTTGCGATCCTTTTCTGCGTTACAAAAAATCGGAGCTCAAACGGGCGAGTTTGGACAAGGCACCTGATTGACGTCAGATCGAAAAAAAAGAAATGCAAATGCAGTTCCACCCCCGTCTGTCTGTACTCAGCGTCTCTGTAAATCACGCCCAGAGAGTTTGGACTGTGAATGCGCTAGGCAATGCGAAATGCGTTTTTTTATTTGCCTGGAGGCACGTCCGAGTGTTTCTAGGCTCGGAAGTCCTTTATCTGAGCCTCTGGACCTTTTAACAGCAGTGGTTTAATTTTATTTTCTGTGGAAATGTGTTTATTTTTTCAATGGAACGCTTCAAATCTCTCCCCCCGTGCAAAAACAAGGAAATGGATCAGCTGAGGGCTCAGAGCGAGAGCGGAGAGTTTGGCCACGCCCCCACCCTCTACTATTGGCCAGCTCTTTTCTCCTCATTTGCATTCAAGCAACAACGCCCATTATGGAGTGATCAGAGAGAGAAAAATTACTCTTTCTCATCTTATCTCTGTTTCTCATGCACTGAGTGTTGATTTTGAAGAAGGATTCATTTACAGTATTAGGGAACCATTAAGGAGCCATATAAAAGCATCAACAAGTACCATGTCATGGGATCTTTAAGGATTTTTAAGTTACGGACGCAAATGCATCCTATGAAATGCAGCTACATATTCAGGAGCTGCGCACAGCTGATAGGCGGAAAAAGTAAACAAAAGAGCACAAATGTCACGTGATTGGTCCGCAGCAGTAGGATGGTAATTTAGACACCTCGATTTTTACCAAAAAATACCCCTGTTTCACAGACAAAATGTATGCTCTTTAAGCAGCCAATGCTGTTATCTGAAACATGGAGTGGGTTCTTCATGAGCTCAACTAGCACATTCTGCAAAAAAACCCGTAAATCACTAATTTTGAAAACATTTAGTAAAAACACGTGTATCTAAGATTGCCTCATCCCGAGTTGTGCCCTCAAAGTCCGTGGTGCGTCACATTTTTGAATCATAGCCATAAAAACGTCTTTTGGTCAAATCGCTCACGTGACACACGAGGCCACGCCCCTCGCTTGCACTTTCGTTGGCGTCGGGAGAACAAAGCGCTACTGCACATGCTCAGTGGAGCCACAGGAAGTCCCTCACCGCTAAAGGCCAATCTGAGACAAACGCAGTGTCTCACTTCTCAGTGTGCACAGTTCAGAGTGTGGTTTTAAGGGCCCGCCCCCTCACCTGTCCCCGCTCCTCTCACCTGTCCCCGCCCCTCTCACCTGTCCCCGCTCCTCTCACCTGTCCCCGCCCCTCTCACCTGTCCCCGCCCCTCTCACCTGTCCCCGCTCCTCTCACCTGTCCCCGCCCTCTCACCTGTCCCCGCTCCTCTCACCTGTCCCCTCTCCTCTCACCTGTCCCCTCTCACCTGTCCCCCCTCCTCTCACCTGTCCCCCCTCCTCTCACCTGTCCCCGCCCCTTTCACCTGCAGGATGAAGGAGTGTGCGGTGGTGGGACTCAGCAGGAGGATGCCCCGCCCCTCATCTGTCCCTGCCCCCTGTCCCCGCCCCCTCACCTGCAGGATGAAGGAGTGTGCGGTGGGACTCAGCAGGAGGATGCCCCGCCCCTCATCTGTCCCTCTCCTCTCACCTGTCCCCGCCCCTCTCACCTGCCCCTCTTTTCTGAAGGAGTGTGCGGTGGGACTCAGCAGGAGGATGCCCCACCCCCTCACCTGTTCCCGCCCCCTCACCTGTCCCTGTCCCCGCCCCCTCACCTGCAGGATGAAGGAGTGTGCGGTGGTGGGACTCAGCAGGAGGATGCCCCACCCCCTCACCTGTCCCCGCCCCCTCACCTGTCCCTGTCCCCGCCCCCTCACCTGCAGGATGAAGGAGTGTGCGGTGGTGGGACTCAGCAGGAGGATGCCCCGCCCCTCACCTGTCCCCGCCCCCTCACCTGTCCCTGCCCCTGCCCCCTCACCTGCAGGATGAAGGAGTGTGCGGTGGTGGGACTCAGCAGGAGGATGCCTCACCCCCTCACCTGTCCCCGCCCCCTCACCTGCAGGATGAAGGAGTGTGCGGTGGTGGGACTCAGCAGGAGGATGGCCCTCCTGAGCGTGTCTCTGTATCGGTTCAGCTCCTCGGTCTTCATGGTGGTGAACAGGTTGGTGAAGACCTTCGAGATGTTCCTCTCGACGCGCTGAAGAGCCACGTCCACGCCCTGCCTGGAGGTCTGGTCCAGGAAGCTCTGGAGACCGCGGATATCTGAGGAGACAAGAGACATGAGGAGACGTGAGAAGACGAGAGGAAACAAGAGGAGGAGGCGTCTGGGGAGAGGGAGGTCCCACTTCCTCTTCAAAAACTAAACATTTGTTTCTAAAAGCCTCAAATTCAGTTAACGACACAAACACAAAGAAACAAACAAAGTACTGTTAGTACTACCATTACTACTACTACTTTTATTTATTTTTCTTTCTGATCTGATGAACCTGGTTTAGACCTGATTTGGACCTGGTTAAGACCTGGTTTAGTCCTGGTTTAGTCCTGGTTTAGACCTGGTTTAATCGTGGTTTAGACCTGATTTGGTTTTGGTTTAGTCCTGGTTTAGTCCTGGTTTAGACCTGGTTTAGTCCTGGTTTAGACCTGGTTTAGTTCTGGTTTAGTTTTGGTTTAGACCTGGTTTAGACCTGGTTTAGTCCAAAACATGCTCCAGGTAAAATCCTCCAGCTGAGCTCCTGACCAAGCCGAGCAATAAGATCATGGAGATGGTTCCCGGGCGCCCACTGCTCCTGAAGGATGGGTCAAATGCAGAGAAATAATTTCCCTACAGGGATGAAGAAAGCGTGTCTTCTTCTTCTTCTTCTTCTTCTTCTTCTTCTTCTTCTTCTTCTTCTTCTTCTTCTTCTTCTTCTTCTTCTTCTTCTTCTTCTTCTTCTTCTTCTTCTGGGCAGGACTCTGGGATAATTTGGTTTAGACCTGGTTTAGTTTTGGTTTAGACCTGGTTTAGACCAGGGGGGCGCCAGTCACAAAAACACTGTTGTATCTAGGGATGCACGAAATATCGGCATTAACATCGGTATCGGCCGATATCGCCAAATTTTAACATTTCGGTATCGGCCCGATGTGTAAAAGTGGGCCGATATTTGTCAGTACAGTAATACCTCGAGTTAACGTCTTCTCACATTTCTCTCTCGTTTAAACACTCAAACTTTCGTAGATTTTCAACAAAATGTATTAATAATGAAGCGTCCACGGTCCTGAGGAGGAGGAGCACATCAAACCTCGACGAACGAACGCAAGAGCCGCACGAAACCAGGCAAAGAGCCGCACGCCGTGGTTTAGTCCTGGTTTAGACCTGGTCTAGTCCTGGTTTAGACCAGGTTTAGTCCTGGTCTAGTCAAGGTCTGGTCCCCCCCAAGTCCCCCATCTATAACATCAATCGGCAAAGGTCCCTTAGCCAATCAGGACGCAGAACACAATGTTACACTAAAAAAAAATAAAAAAAAATCAGGAGTCAAAACACGTTTTGAAAATAAAAGACATTCAAAAATTCATTTTTCATGATTTTTAGTCTGTATAAAATGTTATCTCAGAATTAAAAATAAATAAATATCGGGACTAAACCAGGACTAAACCAGGACTAAACCAGGACTAAACCAGGTCTAAACCGGACTAAACCAGGACTAAACCAGGACTAAACCAGGTCTAAACCAGGACTAAACCAGGACTAAACCAGGACTAAACCAGGACTAAACCAGGGCTAAACCAGGACTAAACCAGGTCTAAACCAGGACTAACGGCAGCGTTGGACGTTCTGACATAAACCTGTTCTTTGGACTTTAATCTTGTGTCCGGTCTCAGTTTCATCATTTTCAGACGGAATTTTTTTAAAAGTCGTTTAAAATTTTTTTAAAATAAAAAACCTCTGATCCACAAAACGCCTCAAACCCACGAAACCGAAGAGACGAGATTACATCAGTGAACGTTTAAATACAACCAGACCAGAACCAGGACCAGACCCAGGACCAGGACCAGGACCAGACCCAGGACCGGGACCAGGACCAGACCCAGACCCAGGACCAGGACCAGGACCAAACCCAGGACTGAACAAGGACCAGGACCAGGACCAGGACCAGACCCAGACCCAGGACCAGGACCAGGACCAGACCCAGGACCAGGACCAGGACCAGACCCAGACCCAGGACCAGGATCAGGACCAGACCCAGACCCAGGACCAGGACCAGACCCAGATCCAGGACCAGGACCAGACCCAGGACCAGGACCAGAACCAGAACCAAACCCAGGACTGAACAAGGACCAGGACCAGGACCAGACCCAGACCCAGGACCAGGACCAGGACCAGGACCAGGACCAGACCCAGGACCAGGACCAGGACCAGACCCAGACCCAGGACCAGGACCAGGACCAGGACGAGGACCAGGACCAGGACCAGACCCAGACCCAGGACCAGGACCAGGACCAGGACCAGGACCAGAACTGAACAAGGACCAGGACCAGGACCAGGACGAGGACCAGGATCAGGACCAGACCCAGGACCAGGACTAAAACCAGGTCTAAACCAGGACTAAACCAGGACTGAACCAGGTCTAAACCAGGTCTAAACCAGGACTAAACCAGGTCTAAACCAGGACTAAATCAGGTCTAAACCAGGACTAAACCAGGACTGAACCAGGTCTAAACCAGGACTAAATCAGGTCTAAACCAGGACTAAATCAGGTCTAAACCAGGACTAAACCAGGTCTAAACCAGGACTAAATCAGGTCTAAACCAGGACTAAACCAGGACTGAACCAGGTCTAAACCAGGACTAAACCAGGTCTAAACCAGGTCTAAACCAGGACTAAACCAGGTCTAAACCAGGACTAAATCAGGTCTAAACCAGGACTAAACCAGGACTGAACCAGGTCTAAACCAGGACTAAATCAGGTCTAAACCAGGACTAAATCAGGTCTAAACCAGGACTAAACCAGGACTGAACCAGGTCTAAAAAAGGTCTAAACCAGGACTGAACCAGGTCTAAACCAGGACTAAATCAGGTCTAAATCAGGACTAAACCAGGACTGAACCAGGTCTAAACAAGCTCTAAACCAGCTCTAAACCAGCTCTAAACCAGCTCTAAACCAGCTCTAAACCAGGTCTAAACCAGGTCTACACCAGGACTAAACCAGGACTAAACCAGGACTGAACCAGGACTAAACCAGGACTAAATCAGGTCTAAACCAGGACTAAACCAGGACTGAACCAGGACTAAATCAGGTCTAAACCAGGTCTCCAGTCTGAAGTCCAGTCTTGCCCCGTTGTATTTTCGTTTCAAACAAACGTTGAACTTTCAGCTTTTCCCTCAAACTCAAACGTTCTGCTCCAGTGAAGCGTCTCCTCGGTTCGACTCAAATCCAAACGGACAAAATCCCAAAAATATGAACCAAATATTTACCCCCAAAAAATCCCCGTCTCATCTGAGCTTCATCTGAACTTCATCTGAGCGAGACCTGCAGCTCCGAGGAGGCCCGGAGGCACAAAAACACACGAGAGCTTTGAGGAACATGTCCCACGGCCTCGTTATCTTCTGGCTGATGTTTATCTGGCCCCACCACGTCCACAGGTGGTGATGAAGATATTCTGAACTTTCACTGACAATTTCAAACCAAAAAAAACCCTCCATAAAACCTTTTAATAGTGAGGCAGATGCGAGTCCTGCTGCGAAACGTCACAATGGGTGTCCCACAAGGGTCTATTTTGGGCCCAATTTTATTTTCTATTTATATAAATGATTTAGGTAAGAATAGACCAGTTTCAAAGCTACGTCATCACTGAATGCGCGTGCAGTTCTGACTCAAAAAAAGCCACTGCTGCCATAAAACCCCAGCGAAGATATAGAAGAGAAGAACTCAAATAAAGAGAAACAGATGGAATAAATGATAGTTCATATCATTCAAGTGACATACACACAAGTGAACACCTGCTGCTTGTTTAGGGTCATTTGCCCAGATGTTGAATGGTGTTTAATCATGCTGATTAACTAGCAAGCACAGGACACCGCAAAGCTCACAGACATATTAACCGGGTAACCTCTACGACAGACACATGTAAACGAACACGAATAACTTTGTTAAAATGCATAAGTTTTCTCATGACCATCATAAATGGCATTTAACATGACTGAGATCACATCTGTGACTCGTGAATTAAAGGCAAATTAACATTTTTTTACAATCTGAGCCTTCTTTCGGCAATAAAACAAGTAGTTTTACTCACCCATAGCATTTTTCTGTCAATTGGAGCAGTATCGCAGAACTTATGTTGAGCCGTTCTGTTCTACTAATGATCCCGTATCCGTTAACATGGTGCTGTATCATATGCTCGGGGCATTACTTTGCGGTGTCCAAATAACACAAACTTTAGCACTTTTCAAATCATAGAAGCCCGATGTCTTAATGTAAGATTTCGTTTGAAGCAAAAGTGGCCTGTAATCCGAGATTTAGCCATAGTTTCGAGTAGATGAGGAGGCCAGTGCACATGTGCGGACTGTGCTCTCAGCTCCCGGGACCCAAACATGAAACGCAAAGCTGAAAACTATGGATAAATCTCGGATTACAGGCCACTTTTGCTTCAAACGAAATCTTACATTAAGACATCGGGCTTCTATGATTTGAAAAGTGCTAAAGTTTGTGTTATTTGGACACCGCAAAGTAATGCCCCGAATACAAATGCTAACGGATACGCTACAACATAACTTTCACCAAACAGCTCCAAATGACACGAACGTGATATGGGTGAGTCAAACGACTTGTTTTATTACCGAAAGAAGGCTCAGATTGTAAAATAACGTTACTTTTCCTTTAAGTCGTAATATGTTACTTTCCCCGCAATGCAAGTTGCAGTTGGCAGTCAGAATGTAGCTTGTTGATGATAGCCCAAGCGTTGTACACGGTCTTTGTTTGGTGTTTTTTTTTTTCATTTTTTCTTTGAACTTTTTAGATTATTTTGGCTTTTCCCCTCCTTTCGGGTTGTCAGTTCACCTCCTCCCGGTATCCCGGCTGAGGAGGGGGACGCTTTCTCTTTTCCCCGCGAGCTTTGCTCACCCCCGGGCGCCGCGGCGGAGAATAGTAGGAAGGAAGATACTACGGAGAAACTCCCCATCGATATCGTGGTATTTTACCTCGTGTACATGGCCACATACGGCAAACTGGTAGGCATCCAGCGCACTTTCTCTCGTATATACACTGGGCTTCTCCACTAAATAACAGTGGATATCTGGCTACAGTCGTACTGCCGCTCCGTGGTCGCATAAGGATCTGGTAGTCGAACCCCGTTGCTAAACGTGAGCTTTTGAATGTAGCTCTCCCTATCGTTAATATTCAATGATTTGCAATAATTCGATAATCCGCTATGTTCCGCCATGGTTTTCTGCCTCGGAACTGCGCGCGCATGCCAGTGACGTCACGTTTGTTTACCAACTGTAAAGGGGTCTACTTAAAACAAGCAAAGGTGCATCTCTATGCAGATGACACAATTTTGTACACCACGACTTCATCAGTGAATGATGCATTTGCACAACTGCAGTCTGCTTTTATTCATGTACAAACAGCTCTTATTGAGTTAAAGTTGGTACTAAATGCTAAAAAAACAAAACTATGTCCTTTACACAATCACGCTCTTTTGCTAACATTGCTGTGTCAACACTAGATGGCACCTGAAATAGAAAAAGTATCATCCTGTAAGTATTGAGGAATTTGGTTGGATGATAAGATGTCTCTCAGTGTTCATATTGAAAGCCTCTGTAAGAAATTGAGACCAAAGTTGGGTTTCTTCTTTAGAATGAGGAAGTGCTTTCCCTGTTATGCAGGAGAAGGTGAGTTCAGAGCACATTCCTGTCAGTGCTCGACTATGGGGACACACTGTAGATGCACTCCAGTTTCATTACAGCTTCATCAGGACTCACCACTGCACTCTGTATGAAACTGTACAATGGTCCTCCCTCTCCCTCAGGAGAAAAATTCATGCACTGATTTTTATTACGAAAGCCCTAATGGGTAAACTATTTTGCTTTCTTTTCATAACAGTGGTTACTGCACAAGGTCATCAGAAAAAATACTTTTACATGCTCCACAAACAAGAACAGAACTTAGTAAAAATGCATTTTCTTCATATGCACCAAGGCTTTGGAATGAACTTCACGCCACTTTAAATCTCACAATTCTTCCATCCATTAATTCTTTTAAAGACCTGTTAAGGTAAAACAGTAACTGAGCACTGCAACTGTTTTTAATTATATGTTTTGTTGTGATGTCTGTGTACATAGACGACAGAATTGATGTGTTTTGTCTGTTTAGAGGTGATGTAGCTGTGGATTGTCATTTGTGTTTGTTGTTTTTATTGAGATGTAACTTTTGGCCGCCTTCTTGGCCAGGACTCCCTGGCAGAAGAGTTATTGTAACTCAATGGGACCACTTCCTGGTTAAAGAAAGGTTAAATAAAAATAAAAAAACAGATCGGAGGAGCGAGGACAGACGGAGACGAGCCTGCAGAACTTCTGTCTCTGTCCACAGTCCTTACTGAAGGTCGGCACGGATTCGCCGTGTTTTGGAGCAGAGTTTATTCACCGTTTTCCTCGTAGGAGTGACATCAGCGCACACACAGGACTTGTACACGGCCGTGCTTTGGCTCGCCTCCTCCAACCAGGCCAAAGTTCCACAGTTGCCTGGACACGGTTCGATTTCGCTCACGCAGGACAAACGTACCGCGGTTTAGGGCCGATTTGTCCCAGGGCACAGCTCTAAAGCCCAAGCGTGAGTTCACCTTAGAGACTCAAGTGTGAGTTCACCTTAGAGACTCCAACTCCAAGTGTGAGCTCATCTTAGAGACTCAAGTGTGAGTTCACCTTAGAGACTCAAGTGTGAGTTCACCTTAGAGACTCCAAATGTGAGTTCACCTTAGAGACTCCAACTCCAAGTGTGAGTTCACCTTAGAGACTCCAACTCCAAATGTGAGTTCACCTTAGAGACTCAAGTGTGAGTTCACCTTAGAGACTCCAACTCCAAGTGTGAGCTCACCTTAGAGACTCCAACTCCAAGTGTGAGCTCATCTTAGAGACTCAAGTGTGAGTTCACCTTAGAGACTCAAGTGTGAGTTCACCTTAGAGACTCCAAATGTGAGTTCACCTTAGAGACTCCAACTCCAAGTGTGAGTTCACCTTAGAGACTCCAACTCCAAATGTGAGTTCACCTTAGAGACTCAAGTGTGAGTTCACCTTAGAGACTCCAACTCCAAGTGTGAGCTCATCTTAGAGACTCAAGTGTGAGTTCACCTTAGAGACTCCAAATGTGAGTTCACCTTAGAGACTCCAACTCCAAGTGTGAGTTCACCTTAGAGACTCAAGTGTGAGTTCACCTTAGAGACTCCAACTCCAAGTGTGAGTTCACCTTAGAGACTCAAGTGTGAGTTCACCTTAGAGACTCCAACTCCAAGTGTGAGTTCACCTTAGAGACTCCAACTCCAAGTGTGAGTTCACCTTAGAGACTCCAACTCCAACTGTGAGTTCACCTTAGAGACTCAAGTGTGAGTTCACCTTAGAGACTCCAAATGTGAGTTCACCTTAGAGACTCAAGTGTGAGTTCACCTTAGAGACTCAAGTGTGAGTTCACCTTAGAGACTCCAACTCCAAGTGTGAGCTCACCTTAGAGACTCAAGTGTGAGTTCACCTTAGAGACTCCAACTCCAAATGTGAGTTCACCTTAGAGAATCCAACTCCAAGTGTGAGCTCATCTTAGAGACTCAAGTGTGAGTTCACCTTAGAGACTCCAACTCCAAGTGTGAGCTCATCTTAGAGACTCAAGTGTGAGTTCACCTTAGAGACTCCAACTCCAAATGTGAGTTCACCTTAGAGACTCAACTGTGAGTTCACCTTAGAGACTCCAACTCCAACTGTGAGTTCACCTTAGAGACTCCAACTCCAAGTGTGAGTTCACCTTAGAGACTCAAGTGTGAGTTCACCTTAGAGACTCCAAATGTGAGTTCACCTTAGAGACTCAAGTGTGAGTTCACCTTAGAGACTCAAATGTGAGTTCACCTTAGAGACTCAAGTGTGAGTTCACCTTAGAGACTCCAACTCCAAGTGTGAGTTCACCTTAGAGACTCCAACTCCAAGTGTGAGTTCACCTTAGAGACTCAACTGTGAGTTCACCTTAGAGACTCCAACTCCAAATGTGAGTTCACCTTAGAGACTCAAGTGTGAGTTCACCTTAGAGACTCCAACTCCAAATGTGAGCTCACCTTAGAGACTCAAGTGTGAGTTCACCTTAGAGACTCCAAATGTGAGTTCACCTTAGAGACTCAAGTGTGAGTTCACCTTAGAGACTCAAATGTGAGTTCACCTTAGAGACTCAAGTGTGAGTTCACCTTAGAGACTCCAAATGTGAGTTCACCTTAGAGACTCCAACTCCAAGTGTGAGTTCACCTTAGAGACTCCAACTCCAAATGTGAGTTCACCTTAGAGACTCAAGTGTGAGTTCACCTTAGAGACTCCAACTCCAAGTGTGAGCTCATCTTAGAGACTCAAGTGTGAGTTCACCTTAGAGACTCAAGTGTGAGTTCACCTTAGAGACTCAAGTGTGAGTTCACCTTAGAGACTCCAACTCCAAATGTGAGTTCACCTTAGAGACTCAAGTGTGAGCTCACCTTAGAGACTCAAGTGTGAGTTCACCTTAGAGACTCCAACTCCAAGTGTGAGCTCATCTTAGAGACTCAAGTGTGAGTTCACCTTAGAGACTCCAACTCCAAATGTGAGTTCACCTTAGAGACTCCAACTCCAAATGTGAGTTCACCTTAGAGACTCAAGTGTGAGTTCACCTTAGAGACTCAAGTGTGAGTTCACCTTAGAGACTCAAGTGTGAGTTCACCTTAGAGACTCCAACTCCAACTGTGAGTTCACCTTAGAGACTCCAACTCCAAGTGTGAGTTCACCTTAGAGACTCCAACTCCAAGTGTGAGCTCATCTTAGAGACTCAAGTGTGAGTTCACCTTAGAGACTCAAGTGTGAGTTCACCTTAGAGACTCAAGTGTGAGTTCACCTTAGAGACTCCAAATGTGAGTTCACCTTAGAGACTCCAACTCCAAGTGTGAGCTCACCTCAGAGACTCAAGTGTGAGTTCACCTTAGAGACTCCAACTCCAAATGTGAGTTCATCTTAGAGAATCCAACTCCAAGTGTGAGCTCACCTTAGAGACTCAAGTGTGAGTTCACCTTAGAGACTCCAACTCCAAGTGTGAGCTAATCTTAGAGACTCAAGTGTGAGTTCACCTTAGAGACTCCAACTCCAAATGTGAGTTCACCTTAGAGACTCAAGTGTGAGTTCACCTTAGAGACTCCAACTCCAAATGTGAGTTCACCTTAGAGACTCCAACTCCAACTGTGAGTTCACCTTAGAGACTCCAACTCCAAGTGTGAGTTCACCTTAGAGACTCAAGTGTGAGTTCACCTTAGAGACTCAAGTGTGAGTTCACCTTAGAGACTCAAGTGTGAGTTCACCTTAGAGACTCAAGTGTGAGTTCACCTTAGAGACTCAAGTGTGAGTTCACCTTAGAGACTCCAACTCCAAATGTGAGTTCACCTTAGAGACTCCAACTCCAAGTGTGAGTTCACCTTAGAGACTCAAGTGTGAGTTCACCTTAGAGACTCAAGTGTGAGTTCACCTTAGAGACTCAAGTGTGAGTTCACCTTAGAGACTCCAACTCCAAGTGTGAGCTCATCTTAGAGACTCAAGTGTGAGTTCACCTTAGAGACTCAAGTGTGAGTTCACCTTAGAGACTCAAGTGTGAGTTCACCTTAGAGACTCAAGTGTGAGTTCACCTTAGAGACTCAAGTGTGAGTTCACCTTAGAGACTCCAAATGTGAGTTCACCTTAGAGACTCCAACTCCAAGTGTGAGCTCACCTTAGAGACTCAAGTGTGAGTTCACCTTAGAGACTCCAACTCCAAATGTGAGTTCACCTTAGAGACTCAAGTGTGAGTTCACCTTAGAGACTCCAACTCCAACTGTGAGTTCACCTTAGAGACTCCAACTCCAAATGTGAGTTCACCTTAGAGCAGGGGTCAGCAACCTTTTTGAGGCACTAAGAAGTTCGCAGGGCGACACAGGACCTGTTCTAACAACATTCTAACAAAACTGCACGGCTCACTATAATAATAATGATAATAACAGCAGGAGTTATTATAACACTATGTGAGGAGATTGCTCACCTCAATCGTAATTATTTTCCACAATTATAATCAATGATTTAAACAACAATAATGATAAGAAGAACAAGAACAATTTATGTTTATTTGCTCGAACATTGGGGCGGCAGTAGCTCAGTTGGTAGAGCGCTTGGCTAGTGATCCAGGGGTTGGCGGTTCGAATCCCGCTCTTTGACGGGTGGACCGCGTGTGATCCCAGCTCCCACAGATGAGCGCTGCCGTTGTGTCCTTGGGCAAGACACTTAACCCCACCACGCCCCCCGTGTCTGTGGACACTGGTAGCCCCCATGGCAGAAGATACATCAAGGCTGTTGTGACATGTGGACCCATCACCCGCGGGAGGATTCATGAGGGCTGGTGCATTGTGTTCTGGGCAGCAGAACACTGCTTGGACTGCTGCCCCCGCGACCCAGAGAATGGAAAAAGCGGAAGATGATGAATGAAAAAAAATAATGAATGCTCAAACATTTGAAAGTCAGGGAGGACTCCTGCTGGACACCTGTACCATCACCTGGACGCTAAACCACCTGCACGTAGATCCCGGTCCAGCTCCGTTCAGTTCTCAGACACAGATGACCCTCGTACTTGCTCCAAGCTGGACATCGGGACCATGTTTCTCATCTTTGAAGACTGTGAGCGACAAGCATCAGAGCTTCTTTAAAAACCTCTTGTTCTTTATCAAAAAATGTGCAGCTGAAGCAGAAGCAGAACGGAAGAAGCTACGAAACGTCTTCAACCAAATAAACTTTTGTCCAGTCGACAAATTGAATTTCTCCTTTTGCTGAGGATTCTACCTGGACGACTGATGAAGTTTGAGTTGCTTTCTGGGATTTTTTCACCGACCTCGTGAAGAAACTCCGTTGTTTGTCTAAAGGTATTCTTCTTCTGCCCGGTGGGTCGTTCACGTCGAAGCTTTTGTGAGGTTCTGAAGTGTCGCTCCACATTGTGTCGCTTTTGTCCTGCAACAGTCGCCCCGTAAATAAGATGCAAACGTTTGTCTCTGAATGACGTAAAGAAGAACTCTTCTTCTCAATCACTGTGAAAATACTAAGTCCTTTTTCACTTTTCACGGGACAGAGGTGGTTACGGCGAGTGACCTTTGACTTTAAGAGGTCAGTTTGTTAGATATCAAATATTTAGTTTTATTTTGGGGGGGGAGGAGGAGAGAGAGGAGGAGAGAGGAGGAGAGAGGAGAGGAGAGGAGAGGAGAGGAGGAGGAGGAGAGAGAGGAGGAGAGAGGAGGAGGAGGAGGGGAGAGGAGAGGAGGAGGAGAGAGAGGAGGAGAGAGGAGGAGGAGGAGGAGGGAGAGGAGAGGAGGAGAGAGGAGGAGAGGAGGAGGAGAGAGAGGAGAGAGGAGGAGGAGAGAGGAGAGGAGAGAGAGAGGAGGAGGAGAGGAGAGAGGAGGAGGAGAAGAGAGAGGAGGAGAGGAGAGGAGGAGGAGAGAGAGAGGAGGAGAGAGGAGGAGAGGAGGAGGACAGAGGAGGAGGAGAGAGAGAGGAGGGGAAAGGAGAGGAGGAGAAAGGAGAGGAGAGAGAGAGAGGAGGGGAGAGAGAGAGGAGGGGAGAGAAGAGGAGGAGAGAGGAGAGGAGAGAGGAGGAGGGGAGAGAGAGAGAGAGGAGGAGGAGAGGAGGAGAGAGAGAGGAGGAGGAGGAGGAGAGAGGGATAAGAGGAAAGGAGAGATAGAAGAGAGAGGGAGAGAGAGAGAGGAGGCAGGGAAAAAATGGAAAGAGAAAGGGAAAAAAGAGGGAAATTGTGGGAAAAAATGAGAGAAGATGGAAGAAACGGAAAAAAGAAGGAGAGAAAGAGATTCAGTCCGGTTCAGATAAGGAGAGAGAAGGAGGAGGGAGGAGAGAGAGGGAGGGAGGTGAAAAGACGGAGAGAAAAAACGTCGTGAAGCTCGAGAAAGCCTTTTATGAGAAAAGCGATAAACCCGGAGATAAAAGAAACAGATGAACAGAAGAGGAGAAGATAAAAACAAACTTCCCGGGCTTTCAGAACTTCACCAAATAAAATCAGAACCATGTGAAAAACGAGAACTTTAAAGCTGCACTGCGTCACTTTCCTTTGGTCTCCATGGAGATCCTGATGTCCCTGTGGAGCTTATTATTCTGGGGATAAAGACTCGAATGTTTGTTTTTAAAGAGAGAGAGAGGAGAGGAGGAGGAGAGGAGGAGGAGAGGAGGAGAGGTGGAGGTGAGGAGGAGAGGAGAGGAGGAGAGGAGGAGGAGAGGAGAGGAGGAGAGGAGGAGAGGAGGAGGAGAGGAGGAGGAGGAGAGAGGAGGAGAGGAGGAGAGGTGGAGATAAGGAGAGAGAGGAGGAGAGAGGAGAGAGAGGAGAGAGAGGAGGAGGAGAGGAGGAGAGAGGAGGAGAGGAGGAGAGAGGAGGAGAGGAGGAGGAGAGGAGGAGAGAGGAGCAGAGAAGGAGAGAGGAGGAGAGGATGAGAGAGGAGGAGAGGAGGAGAGAGGAGAGGAGGAGGAGAGAGAGGAGGAGAGAGGAGGAGAGGAGGAGAGAGGAGAGGAGGAGGAGAGGAGAGGAGGAGAGAGGAGGAGAGGAGGAGAGAGGAGGAGAGGAGGAGAGGTGGAGGTGAGGAGAAGAGGAGAGGAGGAGGAGAGAGGAGGAGGAGAGGAGGAGAGGAGAGGAGGAGGAGAGAGGAGGAGGAGAGGAGAGGAGGAGGAGAGGAGAGGAGGAGGAGAGAGGAGGAGAGAGGAGAGAGGAGGAGAGGAGGAGAGAGGAGAGAGAGGAGGAGTGGAGGAGGAGAGAGGAGAGAGGAGGAGAGAGGAGGAGAGGAGAGGAGGAGAGAGGAGGAGAGGAGGAGAGAGGAGAGAGAGGAGGAGAGGAGGAGAGGAGAGGAGGAGAGAGGGAGGAGGAGAGAGGAGGAGAGAGGAGGAGAGAGGATAGAGACGAGGAGAGAGGAGAGAGTGGAGGAGAGGTGGAGATGAGGAGGAGAGGACAGAAGGAGAGGAGGAGAGGTGGAGATGAGGAGGAGAGGAGGAGAGGTGGAGATGAGGAGATAAGGAGGAGAGGAGAGGAGGAGGACAGGGTCAGAGGGTCAGTGGTCAGATCAGGTGGACATCATAAATCTCTTATTACCCAGAAGTCTTTGTTTCCGCGGCTACTCGTCTGATATCGGCCAATCAGAGCGAGGTTTATTCAATTACACCGAACCACAGATCTGAGCCGGATAAAAGAGGCGATACTGATAACGCCGACGTCATGGAAACAGAAGAACGAGAGAACGGGGAATGTTCCAGAATCACAATAATCACAGAAAACGACTCGGTCCAATTATTAAAACATCAGCTCAGAACAACGGAGAACTAAACCAGGACTAAACCAGGACTAAACCAGGTCTAAACCAGGACTAAACCAGGACTAAACCAGGACTAAACCAGGACTAAACCAGGACTAAACCAGGACTAAACCAGGACTAAACCAGGACTAAACCAGGTCTAAACCAGGACTAAACCAGGACTGAACCAGGGCTAAACCAGGTCTAAGCCAGGACTAAACCAGGACTAAACCAGGACTAAACCAGGACTAAACCAGGTCTAAACCAGGACTAAACCAGGACTAAACCAGAACTAAACCAGGACTAAACCAGGACTAAACCAGGACTAAACCAGGGCTAAACCAGGTCTAAGCCAGGACTAAACCAGGACTAAACCAGGACTAAACCAGGACTAAACCAGGTCTAAACCAGGACTAAACCAGGACTAAACCAGAACTAAACCAGGACTAAACCAGGACTAAACCAGGACTAAACCAGAACTAAACCAGGACTAAACCAGGTCCAAGCCAGGTCTAAACCAGGACTAAACCAGGACTAAACCAGGGCTAAACCAGGGCTAAACCAGGGCTAAACCAGGACTAAACCAGGACTAAACTAGGAGTAAACCAGGACTAAACTAGGACTAAGCCAGGACTAAACCAGGACTAAACCAGGACTAAACTAGGACTAAACCAGGACTGAAACAGGACTAAAGGAGGACTAAACCAGGACTAAACCAGGACTAAAGCAGGACTAAACCAAGACTAAACCAGGACTAAACCAGGACTAAGCCAGGACTAAACCAAGACTAAACCAGGACTAAACCAGGACTAAACCAGGACTAAAGCAGGACTAAACCAGGACTAAACCAGGACTAAACCAGCACAGATCAAGTTTGAAAAAGTCTTTAGAACATCACCACAGAATACCAAACCTGAGCCAAACCAACGCAGAAACGTACAAAAATATAACTCTGACCGTCTCTTACCGTAGTCGATGTCGTAGAAGACGATGAACTTCTTCCAGGCGAGCTCCGTGACCAGACTGAGCATGACCTGGTTGAGTTTGACCGGGGGGCGGGCAGCGAGCGTGTACGTTTGACCCCGGGGGGCGGAGCTGAACCTGCACGCCGTCCGAGGAGCGCCGTCGCTGCTCCGCTGCACGAACAGGTGCGGGATGTGCATGGCGTCCGTCAGACTCTGGAGGGCGCTGGCGGACGCACAGCCCGTGGACGAGACCAGAGCCAAGATGCCCTGGTTCATGAGCTCACACGCTACAGAAGAAGAAGAAAAGAGTTAGGACTACAAAAAAGTATGGAGGGAAAAATTACAAGTATGGAGGGAAAAACTACAAGTATGGAAGAGAAAAACTACAAGTATGAAGGGAAAAACTACAAGTATTGAGGAGAAAAACTACAAGTATGGAGGGAAAAATTACAAGTAAGCAAGAGAAAAACTACAAGTATGGAGGGAAAAACTACAAGTATTGAGGAGAAAAACTACAAGTATGGAGGGAAAAATTACAAGTATGGACAAAAAAACTACAAGTATGTAGAGAAAGACTACAAGTATGGAGAGAAAAACTACAAGTAAGGAAGAGAAAAACTACAAGTAAGGAAGAGAAAAACTACAAGTATGGAGAGAAAAACTACAAGGAAGAGAAAAACTACAAGTAAGGAAGAGAAAAACTACAAATATGAAGGGAAAACTACAAGGAAGAGAAAAACTACAAGTATTGAGGAGAAAAACTACAAGAATGGAGGGAAAAACTACATGTATGGAGAGAAAAACTACAACTATAGAGACAACAAATTCATGGCTGTGCGATGGGCTCACCGGTCTCCCCTATCATGGCTAATTTATACATGGAACAATTTGAACAGAGTGCCTTAGCTTCATATCCAGGCACTCCTCCCACACACTGGTTTCGTTATGTTGATGATAATTTTACAAAAATCAAAATTCAAGATTTGGAACCTTTCACTGCACATATCAATTCTGTAGATCCTAATATCAATTTCACCCGTGAAGATGCCAAGGACAACACATTGGCGTTCTTAGATTGTGCAGTAACGATAGGAGGAGACCGGGGACTCCAAGTAGAAGTCTTCAGGAAGCCCACACACACAGACCAATACCTGCTTTTTGATTCACACCACCCACTGCAGCACAAACTGGGTGTTATTCGGACATTACAACACAGGGCCCAAGTGGTTCCCACAAGCACAGAGGGTAAGGAAAAAGAACAACAACATGTGCAGGAATCCCTCTCTGTTTGTGGAGATCCTAAATGGGCTGTCAACAAAACCAAGAGAGACAAGGGCAAGAAACAAGATAATAGAGAATCCGAACCCAGGAGGAAAGGGGTAGCGATTCCGTACCTGGCCGGCGTGTCGGAAAAACTACAGAGGATTTTCAGACAATATGAAATCCCAGTTTATTTCAAACCCACAAACACTTTAAGACAAAAACTCGTCCACCCAAAGGACAAAACCCCGAGCCACAAACAAAGCAATGTGGTCTACTCCATTCAGTGTAGTGAAGACTGCAGTGAGCGCTACACTGGAGAAACAAAACAGACACTTCACAAGAGGATGTACCAACACAGACGGGCGTGCCAGAGTGGACCGTCATCTGCCGTACATCTTCACCTAGAAGCCACGGGTCATTCATTTGAGGACAGTGAGGTTCAGATCTTAGCCAGGGAAAAGAACTGGTTTGAGAGGGGAGTTAAAGAGGCTATTTTTGTCAAAAAAGAGAATCCTTCTCTGAACAGAAATGGTGGAGTAAGACATAATTTGCATCCCATCTACAATTCCATTCTTAAGCCTAGATCAAACAAACAGGGAAACAATAGGGTTAGCCAGGTCAGGGCCAGAGGTGTGAAAAACAGGCGTGTAGGGATGAATAGGGACTGTCAGCTAGACGCCAGAGAAACAAAAGACCGAAACCAATGAGATAGTTCCGGAAAGTAGTTAGCTAGGTAGCTCCTCCCTACAGCAAGATATAAGCAAGTGTCTTACCAGTATTCTTATTAGAGCTGACGAAGCCTCTCGGATGAGCGGCGAAACGTTTTCAACCAAACAAACTTTGTCCAGTTGACAAATTGAACTTCTCCTTTTATCATGGATTCTACCTGGACGACTGAGGGACTTTTCACGCATACAACTATAGAGAGAAAAACTATAAGTAAGGAAGAGAAAAACTACAAGTATGGAGAGAAAAACTACAAGTATGGAGGAGAAAAACTACAAGTATGGAGGAGAAAAACTACAAGTATGGAGGAGAAAAACTACAAGTAAGGAAGAGAAAAACTACAAGTATGAAGGGAAAACTACAAATAAGGAAGAGAAAAACTGCAAGTATTGAGGAGAAAAACTACAAGTATGGAGGGAAAAACTACAAGTATGTAGAGAAAAACTACAACTATGGAGAGAAAAACTACAAGTTAGGAAGAGAAAAACTATAAGTATGGAGAGAAAACTACAAATATGGACAAAAAAACTACAAGTATGTAGAGAAAGATTACAAGTATGGAGAGAAAAACTACAAGTATGGAGAGAAAAACTACAAGTATGGAGAGAAAAACTACAAGTATGGAGGAGAAAAACTACAAGTATGGAGGGAAAAACTACAAGTATGTAGAGAAAAACTACATAAAAACTGCAAGTATGGAGGGTTCAGAGGGTCAGAACTACAACTACAGCAGCTTTAGAAGGACAAAACTCTCCTGGATTAGTTTAAAGAGATTAAAGAGAAGATTAAAGAGAACTACAAGTATGGAGGGAAAAAGTACAAGTATGGAGAGAAAAACTACAAATATGGAGAGAAAAACTACAAGTATGGAGAGAAAAACTACAAATATGGAGAGAAAAACTACAAATATGGAGAGAAAAACTACAAGTATGGAGGAGAAAAACTACAAATATGGAGAGAAAAACTACAAGTATGGAGGAGAAAAACTACAAGTATGGAGGAGAAAAACTACAGGTAAGGAAGAGAAAAACTACAAGTATGAAGGGAAAACTACAAATAAGGAAGAGAAAAACTGCAAGTATTGAGGAGAAAAACTACAAGTATGGAGGGAAAACCTACAAGTATGTAGAGAAAAACTACAACTATGAGAGAAACACTACAAGTATGGAGGAGAAAAACTACAAGTATGGAGGAAAAACTACAAGTATGGAGGGAAAAATTACAAGTATGGAGGGAAAGACTACAAGTATGTAGAGAAAAACTACATAAAAACTTCAAGTATGGAGGGTTCAGAGAGTCAGAACTACAACTACAGCAGCTTTAGAAGGACAAAACTCTCCTGGATTAGTTTAAAGAGATTAAAGAGAAGATTAAAGAGAACTACAAGTATGGAGAGAAAAATTACAAATATGGAGAGAAAAACTACAAATATGGAGAGAAAAAGTACAAGTATGGAGAGAAAAACTACAAATATGGAGAGAGAAAAAGTACAAGTATGGAGAGAAAAACTACAAATATGGAGAGAAAAACTACAACTATGGAGGAGAAAAACTACAAGTATGGAGGAGAAAAACTACAAATATGGAGAGAAAAACTACAAGTATGGAGGAGAAAAACTACAAGTATGGAGGAGAAAAACTACAAGTAAGGAAGAGAAAAACTACAAGTATGAAGGGAAAACTACAAATAAGGAAGAGAAAAACTGCAAGTATTGAGGAGAAAAACTACAAGTATGGAGGGAAAACCTACAAGTATGTAGAGAAAAACTACAACTATGGAGAGAAACACTACAAGTATGGAGGAAAAACTACAAGTATGGAGAGAAAAACTACAAGTATGGAGGGAAAAATTACAAGTATGGAGGGGAAAGACTACAAGTATGTAGAGAAAAACTACATAAAAACTACAAGTATGGAGGGTTCAGAGGGTCAGAACTACAACTACAGCAGCTTTAGAAGGACAAAACTCTCCTGGATTAGTTTGGTCCTGATTCAATTCTTGCTTAGTCTGGGTTTAGTCTTTGTTGAATTCTTGTTTAGTTCTAGTTTAGTCCTGGTTTAGTTTAGTTCTGATTTAGTCCTGGTTTGGTCTTGGTTTAGTTTAGTCCTGATTTAGTTTGTTTAGTCCTGATTTAGTCTTGGTTTAGTTTAGTCCTGGTTTAGTTTAGTCCTGGTTTAGTCCTGGTTTAGTTTAGTTCTGCTAAGTCCTGGTTTTGTTTAGTCCTAGTTTAGCCTTGGTTGAGTTTAGTCCTGTTTAGTCCTGGTTTAGTTTAGTCCTGGTTTAGTCCTGGTTTTGTTTAGTCCTGGCTTAGTCCTGGTTTAGTTCAATCATGGTTTAGTCTTGGTTTAGTTGAGTCCTGGTTTAGTCTTAGTTTAGTTCTGGTTAAGCCCTGGTTTAGTTTAGTCCTGGTTTAGTCTTGGTTTAGTTTAGTCCTGGTTTAGACTTGGTTTAGTTTAGTCCTGGTTTAGTCCTGGTTTTGTTTAGTCCTAGTTTAGTCTTGGTTTAGTTTAGTCCTGGTTTAGTTTAGTCCTGGTTTAGTCTTGGTTTAGTTTAGTCCTGTTTAGTCCTGGTTTGGTTTTGTTCAGTCCTGATTTAGTTTAGTTCTGGTTTAGTCTTGGTTTAGTTTAGTCCTGGTTTAGTTTAGTCCTGGTTTAGTCTTGGTTTAGTTTAGTCCTGGTTTAGTTCTGGTTTAGTTTAGTCCTGTTTAGTCCTGGTTTGGTTTTGTTTATTCCTGGTTTAGTTTAGTTCTGGTTTAGTCCTGGTTTAGTTTAGTCCTTGTTTACTTTAGTCCTGTTTAGTCCTGGTTTAGTACTGGTTTAGTTTAGTCCTGGTTTAGTCCTGGTTTAGTTTAGTCCTGGTTTTGTTTAGTCCTGGTTTAGACCTGGTTTAGACCTGGTCCAGACCTGGTTCAGCCCTAGTTTAGTCCTGGTTTAGACCTGGTTTAGTCCTGTTTAGTCCTGGTTTTGTTTAGTCCTGGTTTAGACCTGGTTTAGACCTGGTCCAGACCTGGTTCAGACCTGGTTTAGACCTGGTTTAGACCTGGTTTAGACCTGGTCCAGACCTGGTTCAGACCTGGTTTAGACCTGGTTTAGACCTGGTTTAGTCCTGGTTTAGACCTGGTTTAGACCTGGTTTAGTCCTGGTTTAGACCTGGTTTAGACCTGGTTTAGACCTGGTTTAGACCTGGTTTAGTCCTGGTTTAGTCCTGGTTTAGATTATTCACTTTGAGTTAAGTGTGTGTGGGTTTTTTTTCTAGTCCAGATTTCATGCTGGACGTGTCTAATTCCTGGACTCTGGCCCAGACTGCAGCCTGTGTGTGTCTGTGAGAACGGTGCGGTCTATTTACTGGTCCATTTCTCATCATTATCACCGGTTTGTAGGTTTAAGGACCAGACCTGGTCCTGGTCCAGACTCTGGTCTCAGCGGGACCCGACCTGCCATTAGCATTAGTCTTCATCTGGAGAAACTGGAGCTTAGTCCTGGATCAGTCCTGGTGTAGTCCTGGTGTAGTCCTGGTTTAGACCTGGTTTAGACCTGGTTTAGACCTGGTTTAGACCTGGTTTAGTCCTGGTTTAGACCTGGTTTAGACCTGGTTTAGTCCAGTTGTTGTGTTCAGTTTTGTGTTTCTGTGTATTTATGGAGAATTGTCGTGTGGAGCCTGGGGGCGGAGCCTCGTACAGACTCGTACTGCTCACCGTAAGGAGGGTTTGAAAAGAGCCTTGGAAAGATCCCTAGATTACTCAAACAAGATGATGTCATAAACTGTGAGAAACTCCAGAGCTGCAACGAACCTGTAAAGTGTGTCGATGCGTCGCCTTTAGAGACGGGCGCGCCGCGAGCGGTACGGGCGCGCCGCGAGCGGTACGGGCGCGCCGCGAGTGTTACGGGCGCGCCGCGAGTGTTACGGGCGCGCCGCGAGCGGTATAGGCGCGCCGCGAGCGGTATAGGCGCGCTGCGGCATTATTTTTGTGTATTTTAGTGTATTTTTATATGTTTTATGCGTATATTTGTATATTTTTGTGTATATTTGTATATTTTTGTGTATTTTAGTATGTTTTATGTGTATATTTGTATAATTTTTGTGTATATTTGTATATTTTTGTGTATTTTAGTATGTTTTATGCGTATATTTGTATATTTTTTTGTGTATATTTGTATATTTTTGTGTATTTTAGTATGTTTTATGCGTATATTTGTATATTTTTTTGTGTATATTTGTATATTTTTGTGTATTTTAGTATGTTTTATGCATATATTTGTATATTTTTTTGTGTATATTTGTATATTTTTGTGTATTTTAGTATGTTTTATGCGTATATTTGTATATTTTTGTGTATTTTAGTATGTTTTATGCATATATTTGTATATTTTTTTGTGTATATTTGTATATTTTTGTGTATTTTAGTATGTTTTATGCATATATTTGTATATTTTTTGTGTATATTTGTATATTTTTGTGTATTTTAGTATGTTTTATGCGTATATTTGTATATTTTTTTGTGTATATTTGTATATTTTTGTGTATTTTAGTATGTTTTATGCATATATTTGTATATTTTTTTGTGTATATTTGTATATTTTTGTGTATTTTAGTATGTTTTATGCGTATATTTGTATATTTTTGTGTATTTTAGTATGTTTTATGCGTATATTTGTATATTTTTTGTGTATATTTGTATATTTTTGTGTATTTTAGTATGTTTTATGCGTATATTTGTATATTTTTTTGTGTATATTTGTATATTTTTGTGTATTTTAGTATGTTTTATGCGTATATTTGTAATTTTTTGTGTATTTTAGTATGTTTTATGCATATATTTGTATATTTTTTGTGTATATTTGTATATTTTTGTGTATTTTAGTATGTTTTATGCTTATATTTGTATATTTTTTTGTGTATATTTGTATATTTTTGTGTATTTTAGTATGTTTTATGCGTATATTTGTATATTTTTGTGTATTTTAGTATGTTTTATGCGTATATTTGTATATTTTTTTGTGTATATTTGTATATTTTTGTGTATTTTAGTATGTTTTATGCGTATATTTGTATATTTTTGTGTATTTTAGTATGTTTTATGCGTATATTTGTATATTTTTTTGTGTATATTTGTATATTTTTGTGTATTTTAGTATGTTTTATGCGTATATTTGTATAATTTTTGTGTATATTTGTATATTTTTATGTATTTTAGTATGTTTTATGCGTATATATGTATATTTTTGTGTATATTTGTACTTTTGTGTATTTTTTGTGTATTTTAATATATTTTATTATATTTTTAAATTATATTTTTATTATTTTAATTATATTTTATTATATTTTAGTATATAATATTATATTTTTAATGATCTTTTATTATATCTTCTGTACTCGTCTGGACCCTGAAATTGAGAGACAAATGAGACAAAACCTTTTATTTATTCTTTTATTTATTACGGAAAATTTGTAGCTGATACAATTTAATAAAATCAACCGATTAATCAAAAATTAACGGCCACAGCCACTGACTTGGTCTCAAATACTAAAGCAAATGTCACCGTAGAATTTCTTGTTGATGGATTAGTCGATGAGAATTAGTCATTAGATTAACTGATAAGAAAATAGTGGTTAGTGGCAGCTCCTCTTTAAAGACGACGGAACAAAAGAAAACAGAAGATTTAAAGATGTTTTTAATTAAACATAATCACACTGTTTGATCATCAGACATCACGAATAAATTTGCATCTCATTATTAACAACAGTTTGTGAATTATCCAAACGCTTCGTAAATGTTAAAATATGTGACCAGGTTTGAATTATTGATTGATTTGAATCAAATCCACCTGATTCTAAACCAGGACTAAACCAGGACTGAACCAGGACTAAACCAGGACTGAGCCAGGACTAAACCAGGACTACACCAGGACTGAGCCAGGACTAGACCAGGACTAAACCAGGACTAAACCAGGACTGAACCAGGACTGAACTAGGACTAAACCAGGACTGAGCCAGGACTAGACCAGGACTGAGCCAGGACTAGACCAGGACTAAACCAGGACTAAACCAGGACTAAACCAGGACTGAACCAGGACTGAGCCAGGACTAGACCAGGACTAAACCAGGACTGAACCAGGACTGAACCAGGACTGAACCAGGACTGAACCAGGACTAAACCAGGACTAAACCAGGACTAAACCAGGACTAAACCAGGACTAGACCAGGACTAGACCAGGTCTAAACCAGGAGTAAACCAGGACTGAACCAGGACTAAACCAGGACTACACCAGGACTGAACCAGGACTGAGCCAGGACTAGACCAGGACTAAACCAGGACTGAACCAGGACTGAACCAGGACTAAACCAGGACTAAACCAGGACTAAACCAGGACTAAACCAGGACTAGACCAGGACTAGACCAGGTCTAAACCAGGACTGAGCCAGGACTAGACCAGGACTAAACCAGGACTAAACCAGGACTAAACCAGGACTAAACCAGGTCTAAACCAGGACTACACCAGGACTAAACCAGGACTAAACCAGGACTAAACCAGGACTAGACCAGGACTAGACCAGGTCTAAACCAGGAGTAAACCAGGACTGAACCAGGACTAAACCAGGACTACACCAGGACTGAACCAGGACTGAGCCAGGACTAGACCAGGACTAAACCAGGACTGAACCAGGACTGAACCAGGACTAAACCAGGACTAAACCAGGACTAAACCAGGACTAAACCAGGACTAGACCAGGACTAGACCAGGTCTAAACCAGGACTGAGCCAGGACTAGACCAGGACTAAACCAGGACTAAACCAGGACTAAACCAGGACTAAACCAGGTCTAAACCAGGACTACACCAGGACTAAACCAGGACTAAACCAGGACTAAAGCAGGACTAAACCAGGACTAAACCAGGACTAAACCAGGACTAAAGCAGGACTAAACCAGGACTAAACCAGGACTAAAGCAGGACTAGACCAGGACTAAACCAGGACTAAACCAGGACTAGACCAGGATGAATAAATTTGCATCTCATTATTAAAAACAGTTGAATTGTCCAAACGCTTCGTAAATGTATAAATCTGTGATCAGGTTTGAATTATTGATCAAATCCACCTGATTCTGACTGAAACATTTAAATGTGAAAAACACAAAAATAAAGAGTCACATCCTGTGTTTTCTAAACAAACTCTGTCTTTGTTTTCTCCGGGCGTTTGACCCTGAGCTGGGCGAATGTTTTATCTAATCCAAATAAAGATCATTCTGGGTTATTCCTGTTCAAACAAAATTCTCCTGGGACCAAATCACATAAATCATCAATTATTCAAATCATGTTTTATAAAAGATCCAACCGAGAGCTCATTACAACAGAGAGAGCAACAGAGGGTTTAGACCTGGTTTAGACCTGGTTTAGACCTGGTTTAGACCTGGTTTAGTCCTGGTTTAGACCTGGTTTAGACCTGGTTTAGACCTGGTTTAGTCCTGGTTTAGACCTGGTTTAGACCGGGTTTAGACCTGGTTTAGACCTGGTTTAGTCCTGGTTTAGACCTGGTTTAGACCTGGTTTAGACCGGGTTTAGTCCTGGTTTAGACCTGGTTTAGACCTGGTTTAGACCGGGTTTAGACCGGGTTTAGACCTGGTTTAGACCTGGTTTAGACCGGGTTTAGACCTGGTTTAGACCGGGTTTAGACCTGGTTTAGACCTGGTTTAGACCGGGTTTAGACCGGGTTTAGACCGGGTTTAGACCTGGTTTAGACCTGGTTTAGACCGGGTTTAGACCGGGTTTAGACCTGGTTTAGACCTGGTTTAGACCGGGTTTAGACCGGGTTTAGACCTGGTTTAGACCTGGCTTAGACCAGGTTTAGACCTGGTTTAGACCTGGTTTAGTCCGGGTTTAGACCAGGTTTAGACCTGGTTTAGAACGAGTTTAGACCAGTTTTAGACCTGGTTTAGAGAGAGTTTAGACCGAGTTTAGACCAGGTTTAGTCCTGGTTTAGTCGTGGTCTAGTCCGAGTTTAGTCCTGGTTTAGACCTGGTTTAGTCTTGGTTTAGACTGGATTTAGTCCTGGTTTAGACCTGGTTTAGACCTGGTTTAGTCCCGGTTTAGACCTGGTTTAGACCTGGTTTAATCCTGGTTTAGACAGTGTTTAGACCGGGTTTAGTCCTGGCTAGGTCCTGGTTTAGTCTGAGTTTAGTCCTGGTTTAGACCGTGTTTAGACCTGGTTGAGACCGGGTTTAGTCCTGGTTTAGTACTGGTTTAGACTGGGTTTAGATCTGTTTTAGTCCTGGTTTAGTCCTGGTTTAGCAGTTCTAAAGTGGGACTGTATAACCATTGAACCTGGTTTAGACCAGGACCAAAGTAGAACTAAACCAGGTCTAAACCAAGACTACACCAGGACTAAATGAGGGCCAGAGACCACAGATGACCTTGGTCCAGACTCAGACAGGTCAGATCTGGACTATCTCCCTCAGACGGATCTAATCTGACCATCACAGACTCACAAACACAAACCTGAGGGACAGGACTGAGCCAGGACTATCAATCAACCAATCAATCAAACAATATTTATAAAGCGCTTTTCATACATAAAATGTAACACAAAGCGCCTAAACCAGGTCTAAACCAGGTCTAAACCAGGTCTAAACCAGGACTAAACCTGGTCTTAACCAGGTCTAAACCAGGTCTAAACCAGGTCTAAACCAGGTCTAAACCAGGTCTAAACCAGGACTAAACCTGGTCTTAACCAGGTCTAAACCAGGTCTAAACCAGGACTAAACCAGGTCTAAACCAGGACTGAACCAGGACTAAACCAGGACTAAACCAGGTCTAAACCAGGACTGAAACAGGACTGAACCAGGTCTAAACCAGGACTAAACCAGGTCTAAACCAGGACTAAACCAGGACTAAACCAGGACTAAACCAGGACTAAACCAGGTCTAAACCAGGACTGAACCAGTACTAAACCAGGACTAAACCCGGTCTCAACCAGGTCTAAACACGGTCTAAACCAGGTCTAAACCAGGACTAAACTCGGACTAGACCACGACTAAACCAGGACTAAACCTGGTCTAAACACTCTCGAAACCAGGACTAAAACTGGTCTAAACCAGAACTGAACCAGGACTGAACCAGGATTAAACCAGGTCTAATCCAGGACTAAACCAGGACTGAACCAGGACTAAACCAGGACTAAACCAGGTCTAAACCAGGACTGAACCAGGACTGAACCAGGACTGAACCAGGACTAAACCAGGTCTAAACCAGGACTAAACCAGGACTGAACCAGGACTAAACCAGGACTAAACCAGAACTGAACTAGGACTAAACCAGGACTAAACCAGGTCTAAACCAGGACTAAACCAGGACTGAACCAGGACTAAACCAGGACTAAACCAGGTCTAAACCAGGACTAAACCAGGACTAAACCAGGACTGAACCAGGACTAAACCAGGACTAAACCAGGTCTAAACCAGGACTAAACCAGGACTGAACCAGGACTAAACCAGGACTAAACCAGGTCTAAACCAGGACCAAACCAGGACTGAACTAGGACTGAACCAGAATTAAACCCATAACTAACCAAAAGTTTCTCCTCGTTTTAATCATAAAAATTGAAACTATTAGAAAAATAAAAATAAGCTGCAGTTTCCAAAATAAGTCCCAAAATAATTCTCGTCTGTTTTTCATCACAAAACCTGCTGACCCGGTGATTTAAATCTGTACAAACACATTCCTGAAATCTGATTCTTGCGTTCGTCTTTTTGTCGTTTCGTCTGTGATCTTCGAAGGACTGAGGATTACGTTTGAATAAAAAAGGATATTCTCCTTTTATTAAAACATAAAACACAAATTGAATCCTCGTCAGATGAACATTTTCTCTGATCCTTCGAGAACTCCGCTTTATGTTCCGTTTATTCCATATTTCCTGACACTTTTATAACCCCGCCTTCTGCTCCAGCGGCGGCGTTTGTTTCGCCTCATTTGCATACTCATTTGCATGTTCATTTGCATATTGATTAGGATGAGTTTCTAATCGGTCGCGTGTGTGCCTTAAATACACTTTCACGGAGTTTGACGCGAGCGAGGGGGCGGGCGTTCGTACCAGGGGGGCGGGGCCTCGGGGCGCAGGTGATGCAGGGGGCGGAGTTAATCAAAGAAAGGGCGGGGCAGGGGGCGGGGTCAATCAAAGAAAGGGCGGGGCATGAGGAGTGTCCTGTGTGTCTCTTACCGCTGACCCCAGGGACCAATCTGTAATCATCTGGACAATTTAAATCACATTATTGATCGAAAATGACTTCATACAAGAAACAAGTGCACTTAGACCTGGTTTAGACCTGGTTTAGACCTGGTTTGGACCTGGTTTAGACCTGGTTTAGTCTTGGTTTAGACCTGGTTTGGACCTGGTTTAGACCTGGTTTAGACCTGGTTTGGACCTGGTTTAGACCTGGTTTAGACCTGGTTTAGACCTGGTTTAGACCTGGTTTGGACCTGGTTTAGACCTGGTTTAGACCTGGTTTAGACCTGGTTTGGACCTGGTTTAGACCTGGTTTAGTCTTGGTTTAGACCTGGTTTAGACCTGGTTTAGTCTTGGCTTAGACCTGGTTTAGTCTTGGTTTAGACCTGGTTTAGTCCTGGTTTAGACCTGGTTTAGTCTTGGTTTAGACCTGGTTTAGACCTGGTTTAGTCCTGGTTTAGTCTTGGTTTAGACCTGGTTTAGTCCTGCTTTAGTCTTGGCTTAGACCTGGTTTAGTCTTGGTTTAGACCTGTTTTAGACCTGGTTTAAACCTGGTTTAGTCCTGGTTTAGTCCTGGTTTAGTCCTGGTTTCGTCCTGGTTTAGACCTGGTTTGGACCTGGTTTAGACTTGGTTTAGACCTGGTTTAGTCCTGGTTTAGTCCTGGTTTAGTCTTGGCTTAGACCTGGTTTAGTCCTGGTTTAGTCTTGGTTTAGACCTGGTTTAGTCCTGCTTTAGTCTTGGCTTAGACCTGGTTTAGTCTTGGTTTAGACCTGGTTTAGACCTGGTTTAGACCTGGTTTAGACCTGGTTTAGACCTGGTTTAGTCCTGGTTTAGACCTGGTTTAGACCTGGTTTAGTTCTGGTTTAGTCCTGGTTTAGACCTGGTTTAGTCTTGGTTTAGACCTGGTTTAGACCTGGTTTAGTCTTGGCTTAGACCTGGTTTAGTCTTGGTTTAGACCTGGTTTAGTCCTGGTTTAGACCTGGTTTAGTCTTGGTTTAGACCTGGTTTAGACCTGGTTTAGTCCTGGTTTAGTCTTGGTTTAGACCTGGTTTAGTCCTGCTTTAGTCTTGGCTTAGACCTGGTTTAGTCTTGGTTTAGACCTGGTTTAGTCCTGGTTTAGACCTGGTTTAGTCTTGGTTTAGACCTGGTTTAGACCTGGTTTAGTCCTGGTTTAGTCTTGGTTTAGACCTGGTTTAGACCTGGTTTAGTCTTGGCTTAGACCTGGTTTAGTCTTGGTTTAGACCTGGTTTAGTCCTGGTTTAGACCTGGTTTAGTCTTGGTTTAGACCTGGTTTAGTCCTGGTTTAGTCCTGGTTTAGTCTTGGCTTAGACCTGGTTTAGTCCTGGTTTAGTCTTGGTTTAGACCTGGTTTAGTCCTGCTTTAGTCTTGGCTTAGACCTGGTTTAGTCTTGGTTTAGACCTGGTTTAGACCTGGTTTAGACCTGGTTTAGACCTGGTTTAGTCCTGGTTTAGACCTGGTTTAGACCTGGTTTAGTTCTGGTTTAGTCCTGGTTTAGACCTGGTTTAGACCTGGTTTAGTCCTGGTTTAGTCTTGGTTTAGACCTGGTTTAGTCCTGCTTTAGTCTTGGCTTAGACCTGGTTTAGTCTTGGTTTAGACCTGTTTTAGACCTGGTTTAAACCTGGTTTAGTCCTGGTTTAGTCCTGGTTTAGTCCTGGTTTCGTCCTGGTTTAGACCTGGTTTGGACCTGGTTTAGACTTGGTTTAGACCTGGTTTAGTCCTGGTTTAGTCCTGGTTTAGTCTTGGCTTAGACCTGGTTTAGTCCTGGTTTAGTCTTGGTTTAGACCTGGTTTAGTCCTGCTTTAGTCTTGGCTTAGACCTGGTTTAGTCTTGGTTTAGACCTGTTTTAGTCCTGGTTTCGTCCTGGTTTAGACCTGGTTTAGACCTGGTTTAGTCCTGGTTTAGTCTTGGTTTAGTCCTGGTTTAGTCCTGGTTTAGTCTTGGCTTAGACCTGGTTTAGTCCTGGTTTAGTCTTGGTTTAGACCTGGTTTAGTCCTGCTTTAGTCTTGGCTTAGACCTGGTTTCGTCCTGGTTTAGACCTGGTTTAGACCTGGTTTAGTCCTGGTTTAGTCTTGGTTTAGTCCTGGTTTAGTCCTGGTTTAGTCTTGGCTTAGACCTGGTTTAGTCCTGGTTTAGTCTTGGTTTAGACCTGGTTTAGTCCTGGTTTAGTCCTGGTTTAGTCTTGGCTTAGACCTGGTTTAGTCCTGGTTTAGTCTTGGTTTAGACCTGGTTTAGTCCTGCTTTAGTCTTGGCTTAGACCTGGTTTAGTCTTGGCTTAGACCTGGTTTAGTCCTGGTTTAGTCTTGGTTTAGACCTGGTTTAGTCTTGGTTTAGACCTGGTTTAGTCCTGCTTTAGTCTTGGTTTAGACCTGGTTTAGTCCTGCTTTAGTCTTGGCTTAGACCTGGTTTAGTCTTGGTTTAGACCTGGTTTAGTCCTGGTTTAGTCTTGGTTTAGACCTGGTTTAGTCCTGCTTTAGTCTTGGCTTAGACCTGGTTTAGTCTTGGTTTAGACCTGGTTTAGTCCTGGTTTAGTCCTGGTTTCGTCCTGGTTTCGTCCTGGTTTAGTCCTGGTTTAGTCTTGGTTTAGACCTGGTTTAGTCCTGCTTTAGTCTTGGTTTAGACCTGTTTTAGACCTGGTTTAGTCCTGGTTTAGTCTTGGTTTAGACCTGGTTTAGTCCTGGTTTAGACCTGTTTTAGACCTGGTTTAGTCCTGCTTTAGTCTTGGCTTAGACCTGGTTTAGTCTTGGTTTAAACCTGGTTTAGTCCTGGTTTAGTCTTGGTTTAAACCTGGTTTAGTCCTGGTTTAGTCCTGGTTTTGTCCTGGTGGTTTACACCAGTGGTAAAGTTCCGTAGTGGAGCTTGAAGTGTCAGAGGAAAGTCTGAGTGGTGTTCTTACGGTTCAGATCTTGAAAACAAAATAGTGGAATAAAAACTTCCAGGATCGTGTGGAGATCTGTCATAAACTCTCCAGAGTTGGAAGAGCTGAACTTTTGTGTCAAACAGCCAATGAGCTTCACCTGTCACAGCTCGTCGAGTTTGTGCAGCGTGAGCAGGTCTCAGGGATGTCCAGAGACATTTTTTTACTTACTGTACAGACATTTATATGATTTATGTCTTTTAACCCTCCGGTCGTGTTCGCCTCCAGCCCCCTACTTTAGTGTTCCCGGTCAAAATTGACCGGTCTGTTTTAACTGCTCTTAAATTAGCACCATTTTTTTTTTTTTCACCACCATTTTTTTTATTAAACATTCTTTAGTTGAGAGCAATGTTTCAAAGTAGTGTCTAAGAGCAATTTATAGAAGTAAACATTAAATAACATCAGTGAAAGTACAATTGCGCACTGAAAATGAACTACAAAATGAACATATAATACAAAAAATAAATGGAACACCAAACTTAACAGTGTGTGTGTGTGTGTGTGTGTGTGTGTGTGTGTGTGTGTGTGTGTGTGTGTGTGTGTATTTAGTGTATTCATGGCATATTCGTGGCATGTGACACTCAGGTCAGAGTGGGCCTTACAAACATAAGCATGACATTAGCAGCATGCTCGTTTTGATGTCTCTAGGGGCACAGAGGCCACAACGCTTCCTTTTCTGCCCATGTCCTTGTTGGGGGAGAGCAGCCAGGGCTGGGGCTGGAGCTTGCATGCTCCTAACCAGACTGGCGGAGGCTGGTGTGCGGGGAATGTGCTGGTGTCGCTGTATAAGAGGAGTCACCAAAGCTTTCCCCAGCTCTGCGAGGAAGTCTCCTCTTGAAACTTTTCCCCTGATTCCAGGTTGGGTCGATTGCTGTCCACACCACATACGCGTTGAAAGCTGACACATCCAGGATGTTGTGGAACAGTGCCACAGGCCAGCAAGCCGTCATCCGCTTACAGGTGTATGTACCAGTAAGCTTCAGTAAAGGAACAATAAATAATAAGAGATTAGGAACAATATTCAATCTCTCGTACACAAAATGCTATTTTGTAAAAAGTCCCTCAGTTGTCCAGGTAGAATCCATGATAAAAGGAGAAGTTCAATTTGTCAACTGGACAAAGTTTGTTTGGTTGAAAACGTTTCGCCGCTGACGAAGCCTCTCGGATGAGCGGCGAAACGTTTTCAACCAAACAAACTTTGTCCAGTTGACAAATTGAACTTCTCCTTTTATCACAAAATGCTATGGTTCACCTAGATAAAAATAAAATAAAATGCATGATAAGGTAATGTAAAGACATTACCTTATCAAGGCAGTCAACGCCTCCCTTGTTCTTGTTGTAGTCCTGGATCATCAGGGGCTTCCTTTGTACTGTGCTCATCAGGATGACATTTCTGTTCTTCTTGGGAACGTATGACACAAGAGTGTGAGTGTCAGTGAATGCAAATTGTGATGAGAGTGCCTGTCTTCCTCTGGTCAATACCAGCGCAGGGGGAAGTTCGGGCTTGTTCTTCCTCACTGTCCCTACCATGGTGAGCTTTCTTTTCAGTAGCTCCTGACCAAGAGCATGTGATGTGAGGAAGTTGTCACATGTGATATTATGCCCTTGGATGGAGACCGGTTGTCATGTCCAACACAACACGCATGCCCTGTTTTTTTTCGGCCCTTCCATTACTGGGTTTCCTCATGTACACCTGCATATTCCAGGCATAGCTGCTCCTGTGTGCGTGTGTGTGTGTGTGTGTGTGTGTGTGTGTGTGTGTGCGTGTGTGTGTGTGTGTGTGTGTGTGTTTGAGAGAGAGAGTGAGTGAGCTGGGGCAGTGTGTATGGGGATGTTTTCTGTATGTTGAATGAATTTACTCTGGATACCCATTCATTTCCTATGGCGGTCACTTTTGACCGGGAACACCACAGGTGTAACAAGGTTGATTAAAACACTCAAAATTGAATGAAATAAGTGATCATCACTTTTATATGTTCAAGTCCACAGTGTGGAGGATATCATAAGGTCTTGGGGTAATCAGATGAAAAACATAATATTTATGAGTATTATAAGTTGCAAAACGGTCAGATTTGACCCGAACACGACAGGAGGGTTAATACCAGTTTCTTGTTTGTTTTTTGTTTTTTTGCTACTTATTTAGAAGTTTATAACCTTTTTTTGTAAAATATCTTACGTATATATATATTCTGTGTTCCTGTAATATACTGAGACCTGCGAACTCCTGTGTCCAAGTCATTCATTTCACCTGTGGATCAATAAAGTCCAAGTCCAAATCTGAGTCTGAGTCTATTCTGGAGCTGAAATCAGGTTTGATCTGAACATAGAAACATATCGGTTTTATCAACCAGGTCTAGACCAGGAGTAAACCAGGACTGAACCGGACTGAACAGGACTGAACAGGACTGAACAGGACTGAACAGGACTGAACAGGACTGACTCCACAGGATTACTCGTGTTCTCTGGTGCAGATTCAGAAACACGAGTGGAGAGAATTAAAGATGCATCAATGTGAAAACATGAGACAAAAGAGAGGGACACAACTATGAACCCTGTGTTAAACATGTGTTAAACATGTGTTAAACATGTGTTAAACATGTGTTAAACATGTGTTAAACATGTGTTAAACATCTGTTGAACTTGTGTTAAATGTGTGTTAAACATGTGTGTAACACACATTTAACACGTGTTAAACACGTGTTAAACGTGTTTTAAACGTATGTTAAACGTGTGTTAAATGCTTGATAAACATGTTTTAAACGTGTTAAACGTGTGTTACACATGTTAAATGTGTTTTGACGTGTCGTAAACACGTGTTTAACGTGTTAAACGTGTGTTAAACGTGTGTTAAACATGTGTTACACATGTTTAAAACATGTTTTAAACGTGTGTCGTGTTACAGATACAGACGGGACGTGTGTTTTCGAGCGATCGTTCACGCACCGATGGAGCGATACAGGGTGGCCATTTTGGGAAGGTCGGACGAGAAAAGGAGAAAGAAATGAAAACATGAATAAAAGATGAATGTAAAGGACAAGGTGACAAACCAAGGACTAAACCAGGACTAAAACAGGTCTAAACCAGGTCTAAACCAGGACTAAACCAGGACTAAACCAGGACTAAAACAGGAATGAAGCAGGACTAAACCAGAACTAAACCAGGACTAAACCAGGACTAAACCAGGACTAAACCAGGACTAAACTAGGACTAAACCAGGACTAAACCAGAACAAAACTTTGCGTCCTACAAAATGGAGTTGATAAAAGTTATGAGAAAATGTCGACTCTGCAGATTCTGGAGCCACGAGGCAAAAGTGAAACTCAGAGACTCGAGGGAAAAGTTTAAACTGAGAGAATATGAACGAGAGGAGCGAGGGATTAGAGGAGGAGTGGAGAGGAGGAAAGGGAGAGAGGGAGAGAGGAAGGTGGGATGGAGGGATTAGAGGAGGAGAGGAAGAAGGGATGAGGAGAGGAGGAGAGTGGGAGGGGAAGGAGGGATGAGAGAGGAAGGAGTACGGTGACCACCCGTCCCACGTAGCGCGTGATTATACAGCGTTTGAAGCCCAATTTATGCGTCCCGCAAATTGAGACCATGTCCCGCATAATCAATGCTTCTCAAAAAAAAAAGTGGTCGCTCTGTCTCCCCGAGCGCCACAGGCAGCCAAACGAACATTACTTGACAGTTCAGCACGCCACAATAAACTTTTACCGGTTCTCACAGCAGCCTGCGCTCGTCTGGAGCCGCAGATACTGCCAGCGTGTATCACAGAGCAGGTTAAACTTTATAAAACATCCTCCCTGTCCATGCCTCACGTCAGCGCCGCTCATTTTCACGCTCTTGCTCCTCCTGCTCACAGCCACACAGGCTCCTCCTCAATGCCTCTGATCAGAAGAGCAAGGACCAAACGCAAAGCAAAAACTAATCTAAATTTATGTTACAGTGTCCAGTGTTACAGTGTTACAGAGCAGGTGTACAGCACAGAGCAGGTGTACAGCACAGAGCAGGTCTACAGCACAGAGCAGGTGTACAGCACAGAGCAGGTCTACAGCACAGAGCAGGTGTACAGCACAGAGCAGGTCTACAGCACAGAGCAGGTGTACCACAACATGTGGAATTGTACCTAATAAAAGTTCACAAATGCATCTGTTTGTCACATGTGTTTGGTAAATGTGTAAGTGAAATGTGATGATAAAAATGTACTGTACATGAAACTGTGCACGGTCCATCAACAGGCATTGTACATGTAAAGAACTGTCAATATATGTGACGCACCGCGGACTTTGAGCCCTCATGTCGGCATTACAGATTCCGAGAAAATGCGATTTTTGTCTTTTTTTTTTTCAAAATTTGTGATTTATTTTGTTTTTTTTGCAGAATGTGCTAGTTGAGATCGTGAAGAAGCCTCTCCATGTTTCAGATAACAGCATTAGTGACGTTAAAAACATACATTTTTTATTTCAAATTGGCTTGTTTTTCGGAACAAAACGGGGCGTGTATAAATCAACATATTTTCCCACACTCGTGCGCCCGCCAATCCCGTTACGAGAAGCGCCGAAGGGGCTTCCCCTGTACGGCGATCAGCTGTGACGAGCTCCTGCATATGTAAGCGGCACTGCAGGACACTAAAGGACATGAAAATGGACTTTTAACTTCTACTTGGACACATGACACGTTCGGGAGACCTTCAGGACAGGTTCGGGACACGTCCATTTCTCCGGAGCTCGTGTACAGAGTGCGATTTAGCTCCGAAACACACGATACGCGTTTACATGTGGAGATACGCCGAAAACACTGCAACATGGGGTGAGTCATAATTACTGTCATATTTCTGCATCAAATGGACTTTATAGACTTTAGGACATGTTTAAATACTATGTCGTGTGGCGATCATCTGTGCGGACCGCGCTGTGTGGCTGCGCACTTCATATCGCGCTGTGCAGATCTCCATTCACAATGCGGCTAAGCTAATGCTAACGCTAGCATTGAAACAATGCGGTGAGCGCGACCACGAACAGTCTCTTTAGGTTACTTTCCACTCTATTTTTGTTTATATAAAAGCTGAACGTTTTGCCATAGGCTATAGCGGTAGAGAAATACTTTATTTTGATTCAGTTTGACCCGTTTCAGTACTTTTGTAACTTTTTTGACTTTGCGCTTATTTAGCCATGAGGTTTTTAATGGAAGTTCTTATGGGATATATATATATATATATACACACATATATATATATCCTGGCTGCACAGGAGCAGGCCTTGAGCACCCGAGCAATAGAGGCCCAGATCTACCACACCAGAGAAGACCCAAAGAGGCTCCTGAGACAGTCCAGCACATAACTGCAGGGTGTAAGATGCTGGCAGGGAAAGCATACATGGAGCGACACAACCAAGTGGCGGACATAGTGTACAGAAACATCTGTGCAGAGTACGGGGAGACCCCAAGGTCAAGGTGGGAAACACCTCAGAAGGTTGCGGAGAATGACCGAGCCAAGATCCTGTGGGACTTCCAGATACAGACTGACAGAATGGTGATGGCGAACCAACCAGACATAGTGGTGGTGGATACGCAACAGAACAGAGCCGTGGTGGTGGACATTGCAATACCAAGAGATGGAAACATCAGGAAAAAGGAACACGAGAAACTAGAGAAATACCAGGGGCTCAAGGAAGAGCTGGAGAAGGTCTGGAAGGTGAAGGCATCAGTGGTGCCCGTGGTGATCGGAGCACTCGGGGCTGTAACCCCCAAACTGGAGGAGTGGCTACAACAGATCCCAGGAAAAACATCAGACATCTCAGTCCAGAAAAGCGCAGTATTAGGAACAGCAAAGATACTGCAGAACTCTCAAGCTCCCAGGCCTCTGGTAGAGGACCCGAGCTGGATGAGAGTGAGAGACCAACCACCGTGGAAGGTGAGGAACACATTAGGCAAATTAGGCAAAGAGGGCTGAAGAGACCAAACTTTGGGAGCTTTTTTCAGGGCTTTCGAAAATCTGCTGTGCTGCTTTCAAATAGTGACAACTTCTTCAAATATGGTCCAATTTTCACATGTAAGACATCATTGGAAAGCTTAGAACCTGTACTTCCAGAGTCTGTGAATAACTCAAAACGCCTCCGGGATCATATTTGTCCTATTTGTCCGCGGTGGGTCCCATATTTATAAATAAATAAATGATTTGCACATCACCACTAGTACCT
>JAVJIX010000166.1:1060000-1062500 GCA_036785185.1 Paratrypauchen microcephalus
CAATCAGTCTGATCCTGAGGAGGCAAGGAGGCAAGGAAGAAGGCATCAGAGGAGACGTGGAGATGAGGAGACATCAGAGGAGACAAGCAGGCATCAGAGGAGACAAGGAGACGAAGTGACAAGGGAACAAGGAAGCAAGAGAGGAGATGTGGAGATGAGGAGACATCAGAAAAGACAAGGAGGCATCAGAGGAGACATCAGAGGAGACAAGGAGGCATCAGAAGAGAAAAGGAGATGAGGAGACGTCAGAGGAAACAAGGTAACGAGGTGACAAGGGAACAAGGAAGCAAGAAAGGAGACAAGCACTCATCCTGCACCCCGAGGACACGAGGAGACGAGGAGACAAGGAAGCATCAAAAGAGCCAAGGAGATGAGGAGGAAAAGAGACAAGGAAGGAGGCAAGAGAGAGGAGGGAAAGAGGACAGTTTCACTCTGTCCCCCGAGGACACGAGGAGACATCGTGTCCTTAGGCAAGACACTTGACCCACGTGGCCTCGGCACAGACTGGCAGCCACTCTCCCCTCAGTCTGTCCCAGGGCAGCCGAGGCTACAGCACCTTTATTCTTTTAATTATCAAGGAGACAAGGAAGCAAGAGGAGAGAGGGAAGAGGGGAGGAAACAAAAACACTCATCAATCGCTTTTTAATCAAAACCCCATAGAGGAAACTGTCAAGGAGACGAGGGAGAAAGAGAGGAGAGGAGAGAGGGAGGAGGGAGAGGAGAGAGGGAGGAGGGAGAGGAGAGGAGGAAGAAAGAGAGGAGAGGAGAGAGGGAGGATGGAGAGGAGAGGAGACAAAGAAGAAAGAGAGGAGAGGAGAGAGGGAGGAGGGAGAGGAGATGAGGGAGAAAGAGAGGAGAGGAGAGAGGGAGGAGGGAGAGGAGAGGAGACGAGGAAGAAAGAGAGGATAGGAGAGAGGGAGGAGGGAGAGGAGACGAGGGAGAAAGAGAGGAGAGGAGAGAGGGAGGAGGGAGAGGAGAGGAGAGAGGGAGGAGGGAGAGAGGGAGGAGGGAGAGGAGAGGAGAGAGGGAGGAGGGAGAGGAGAGGAGACGAGGAAGAAAGAGAGGAGAGGAGAGAGGGAGGAGGGAGAAAGAGAGAGGAGAGAGGAGAGAGGGAGGAGGGAGAGGAGAGGAGACGAGGAAGAAAGAGAGGAGAGGAGAGAGGGAGGGAGGGAGAGGAGACGAGGGAGAAAGAGAGGAGAGGAGAGAGGGAGGAGGAAGAGGAGATGAGACAAAGAAGAAAGAGAGAGAGGAGAGGAGAGAGGGAGGAGGGAGAGGAGAGGAGACGAGGAAGAAAGAGAGAGAGAGAGAGAGAGGGAGGGAGAGAGGAGACGAGGGAGAAAGAGAGGAGAGGAGAGAGGGAGGAGGAAGAGGAGATGAGACAAAGAAGAAAGAGAGGAGAGGAGAGAGGGAGGGAGGGAGAGAGAGGGAGGAGGGAGAGGAGAGGAGATGAGGAAGAAAGAGAGGAGAGAGGAAGGACAGGAGATGAGGAAGAAAGAGAGGAGAGAAGAGAGGGAGGAAGGAGAGGAGAGGAGGAAGAAAGAGAGGAGATGAGAGAGGAGAGGGAGACGAGGAAGAAAGAGAGGAGAGGAGGAAAGAGGAGAGAGGAGAGGAGATGAGGAAGAAAGAGAGGAGAGGAGAGAGGGAGGAAGGAGAGAAGGCAAGAGAAGAGGAAGGAAGGAGAGGAGATGAGGAAGAAAGAGAGGAGGAGAGAGGGAGGAAGGAGAGGAGAGGAGGAAAGGAGGAAGAAAGAGAGGAGAGAGGAAGGGGAGGAGGCAAGAGGAGAGGAAGCAAGGAGAGGAGATGAAGAAGAAAGAGAGGAGAGGAGAGAGAGAGGAATTGGAGGACACAAGAGAACAGAGAGGAGAGCAGAGGACATGAGGACAAAAAAGAGGAGTCAACAAGAGAGAGAGAAGACAAGGAAAAAGGAGAGAAGACAAGGAAGAAAGAGGGGAGCGATAGAAGACAAGGAAGTAGGGGAGGAGACAAGGGAGAAAGAGAGGAAAGGAGGAGATGAGGTAGAAAGAAAGGAAAGAGAGGAGAGAAAGCAGAAGGAAAGGAGGCAAGAGGAGAGAGAGGAGAGGAAATGAGGAAGAAGGAGAGGAAGGAAGGAGAGGAGACAAGAGGAGAGAGAGAAGACAAGGAAAAAGGAGAGGAGACAAGGGAGAAAGAGAGGCAGAGGAGGAGACAAGGAGAGAAGAAGAGAGAGAGGAGGAAAGGGAGGAGAAGAGGGCAAAAGAGAGAGAGAAAGAGAACAGACGAGTGCAGAATAATCCCACAGAGATAATCACAGACTTTATTCTGATTATTTGTATTTTTAGTATCACAACACGAACGAACTCGTTTATTCCAATTACACAAACGATCCGTCTGAAAATCCCTTTATCCTCCGCTCCAATTAAATCCCGTTCGGAGCGAGGGATTACGTCATCCGTACAGATGATGTAATCCAGGTCTGAGACCCGACTGAGCCCGGATCAGCCCGAGTGTGGGAACGAGGCTG
>JAVJIX010000166.1:1067500-1105000 GCA_036785185.1 Paratrypauchen microcephalus
AGAGAGGAGGAGAGAGGAGGAGAGAGGAGGAGAGAGGAGGAGAGAGGAGGAGAGAGGAGGGAAGAGGAGGAGAGAGGAGGAGTAAGGAGGAGAGATGAGGAGAGATGAGGAGAGATGAGGAGGAGAGAGGAGGGAAGAGGAGGAGAGAGGAGAGATGAGGAGAGAGGAGAGAGGAGGAGTATAATAAAATATAATAATAAAATATTAAAGTCAGATATAATAGGAGTGTCCAGCAGATCTGCATTAATTTGAAATAAAATAAAAAATAATCAAATATAAAATGTCACATGTTCGTTTAATATGAAACACAGAATTGTACAATAATCGACCACAGAAGAAAACATCTGAAGGAGAATCTGAGGAACACGGAATAATCCAGATCATCCTGAAGGACGTATGGTCATGAGCTCTGACCGCCGAAACAAGCGACTGACCACCGAAACAAGAGACTGACCGCCGATACAAGCGACTGACCGCCAATACAAGCGACTGACCGCCGAAACAAGCATCTGACCGCCGATACAAGCGACTGACCGCCGAAACAAGCGACTGACCACCGAAACAAGCATCTGACCGCCGATACAAGCGACTGACCGCCGAAACAAGCATCTGACCGCCGATACAAGCGACTGACCGCCGAAACAAGCGACTGACCACCGAAACAAGAGACTGACCGCCGATACAAGCGACTGACCCCCGATACAAGCGACTGACCGCCGAAACAAGCATCTGACCGCCGATACAAGCGACTGACCGCCAATACAAGCGACTGACCCCCGATACAAGCAACTGACCGCCGAAACAAGCATCTGACCGCCGATACAAGCGACTGACCGCCGATACAAGCCACTGACCGCCGATACAAGCGTCTGACCACCGATACAAGCGACTGACCGCCGATACAAGCGACTGACCCCCGATACAAGCGACTGACCGCCGAAACAAGCGACTGACCACCGAAACAAGAGACTGACCGCCGATACAAGCGACTGACCCCCGATACAAGTGACTGACCGCCGAAACAAGCATCTGACCGCCGATACAAGCGACTGACCGCCGATACAAGCGACTGACCGCCGAAACAAGCGACTGACCACCGAAACAAGAGACTGACCGCCGATACAAGCGACTGACCCCCGATACAAGCGACTGACCGCCGAAACAAGCATCTGACCGCCGATACAAGCGACTGACCGCCGATACAAGCCACTGACCGCCGATACAAGCGACTGACCACCGATACAAGCGACTGACCGCCGATACAAGCGACTGACCGCCGATACAAGCGACTGACCGCCGAAACAAGCGACTGACCGCCGAAACAAGCGACTGACCACCGATACAAGCGACTGACCGCCGATACAAGCGACTGACCGCCGAAACAAGCATCTGACCGCCGATACAAGCGACTGACCGCCAATACAAGCGACTGACCCCCGATACAAGCGACTGACCGCCGATACAAGCGACTGACCGCCGATACAAGCCACTGACCGCCGATACAAGCGTCTGACCACCGATACAAGCGACTGACCGCCGATACAAGCGACTGACCCCGATACAAGCGACTGACCGCCGAAACAAGCGTCTGACCGCCGAAACAAGCGATTGACCGCCGAAACAAGCGGCTGACCGCCGAAACAAGCGGCTGACCGCCGAAACAAGCGACTGACCGCCGAAACAAGCGTCTGACCGCCGAAACAAGCGTCTGACCGCCGAAACAAGCCGCTGACCGCCGAAACAAGCGACTGACCGCCGAAACAAGCGGCTGACCGCCGATACAAGCGACTGACCGCCGATACAAGCGACTGACCGCCGAAACAAGCAACTGACCGCCGATACAAGCCACTGACCGCCGAAACAAGCGACTGACCGCCGAAACAAGCGACTGACCGCCGAAACAAGCGACTGACCGCCGATACAAGCGACTGACCACCGATACAAGCCACTGACCGCCGAAACAAGCGACTGACCGCCGAAACAAGCGACTGACCGCCGATACAAGCGACCCAAAGGAGATTCCTCCACAGAGTGACTGGACGCTCCCTCAGAGAGAGAGTGAGGACTAGACCTGGTTTAGACCTGGTTCAGTCCTGGTTTAGTCCTGGTTTAGTCCTGGTTCAGTCCTGGTTTAGACCTGGTTTAGACCTGGTTTAGTCCTGGTTTAGTCCTGGTTTATTCCTGGTTTAGTCCTGGTTTAGTCCTAGTTCAGTCCTGGTTTAGACCTGGTTTAGACCTGGTTTAGTCCTGGTTTAGTCCTGGTTTATTCCTGGTTTAGTCCTGGTTTAGTCCTAGCTCAGTCCTGGTTCAGTCCTGGTTTAGCCCTGGTTTAGTTCTGGTTTAGTCCTGGTTCAGTTCTGGTTTAGACCTGGTTTAGTCCTGGTTTAGTCCCGGGTTTAGACTGTTGCCCCGGCGACCCGGCCCCGGATAAGAGGAAGAACATGGATGGATGGAGCTGTTTAAAAACTTGATGACATCACGCGGTGGAACAGAGCGTTCTGAGCTGTGCAGACGCAGACAGACGGATAATACAGATTTACTCCAGGTCCGGGTTTCAGGCAGGAACATTAGAACATGACTTGAAGCTCTCGAGAGTCAATTTAGCGCGACACAAGAGCTTTAAAAATAAATGTTCCCTGTTATGTCCTTGTTATGAAGAGGAAACGAGGAAACGAGGAAACGAGGAAACGAGGAAACGAGGAAAACCAGGTCACAGAAACACAACTTTAAAGGAGACGTTTGACTCCAGTGTCATCGTGCCCAAAAATACTGAAATATCAATATATCGTTTCATGTGATGATACAGTATCGATGTGACGAGTATTTTCAGGTATATTTTATTAAACTGAACGTTTTCACTGTTTTGAGTCAAACTGGTGTTTTCATGTTCACTTTACACAAACTCTTTAAGTATCAGAGCCGCGATTTAGACTGAACCGGATCAAATCAATCTGAAAGTTACATCGAATCACTTCACTGTACTGAAAAACAGAGAGAGAGAGAGAGACAGAGAGAGAGACAGAGAGAGAGGACAGAGAGAGAGAGAGAGAGGACAGAGAGAGAGACAGAGAGAGAGAGAGAGGACAGAGAGAGAGAGGACAGAGAGAGAGAGACAGAGAGAGAGAGAGAGAGAGACAGAGAGAGAGAGAGAGACAGAGAGAGAGAGAGACAGAGAGAGGACAGAGAGAGACAGAGAGAGACAGAGAGGACAGAGAGAGACAGAGAGAGAGAGAGAGAGAGAGACAGAGAGACAGAGAGAGAGACAGAGAGACAGAGAGAGAGGAGAGCCAGAGAGGGAGGACAGAAAGAGAGAGAGAGACAGAGAGAGAGAGAGAGAGAGAGAGAGACAGAGAGAGAGAGAGAGAGGACAGAGAGAGAGACAGAGAGAGAGAGAGAGGACAGAGAGAGAGAGGACAGAGAGAGAGACAGAGAGAGAGAGAGAGGACAGAGAGAGAGAGGGCAGAGAGAGAGAGAGAGAGAGAGAGAGAGAGAGAGGACAGAGAGAGAGAGGACAGAGAGAGAGAGGACAGAGAGAGAGAGAGAGAGAGGACAGAGAGAGAGAGAGAGAGAGAGAGGACAGAGAGAGGACAAAGAGAGAGAGACAGAGAGAGAGAGAACACAGAGAGAGAGAGAGAGAGAGAGACAGAGGACAGAGAGAGAAACTGTGTATGGAGGTCTGTATCGGCAGGATCTTCAGGAGACCCAGCCTCGGCGTTATCTCAAAGCTCCTCCGACGAGTTCCTGACGAGGGAACGCCATCAGAACACCGGAGAACGCTCCGAACCGACGGATTTAGCGTAATATTCCCGCTTTAATAGCCAACGCGCGCTAAGTGAAGCGTTAGCGCCGGTTTCACCTCTTCAGTCTGATCCGAACACATCCCCCTCTCCATCTCCATTCTCGCCGTCTTTAGCTGTTCACCCCGAGGACTTCTCTTCCTCTCCTCCTCTTCTTCTTCATCTCCTCCGCCCACTCGCAGGGCACGAGCGGAGTTAGGCGTTAGCGCTGTTAGCTGCTGTTTTCCGTTAGCGGTTAGCAGTGGCGTATGTGGGCGGGAAGACTGAAGGTCTGGACCGGACTCCGGCCCCGGGGACGATTTCAAGCCGCGAGAAATAAAACATGTCCATGTATTTGTGTCATTCTCCCGGATTTATCGGAGAAGTCTGCAAAAGTCAAACCCACGAAAGTTTTACTCCAACCACCGCAGGGAGGGCATCTGACACACCACCACGCCTGCAGATTAACCCGAGCGCCATGTTCACGTCGAAGAAACTTAAACCGCACGATCTGTTCCACTTCGACTCACAAAAATAGTTTCAAAACGGCCGCTGTTCCTGTGGACCGACATAGACCTGTTTCCACGACAACAGCAGCGGCTCAACGAATGACGACAAATCTGAATCACCCTCCGCTTACGAGAAGAGGACTAAACCAGGACTAAACCAGGAATAAACCAGGACTAAACCAGGACTAAACCAGGACTAAACCAGGGCTAAACCAGGACTAAACCAGGACTGAACCAAGACTGAACCAGGACTAAACCAGGACTGAACCAGGGCTAAACCAGGACTGAATCAGGACTGAACCAGGACTAAATGAGGACTAAACCAGGACTAAACCAGGACTAAATGAGGACTAAACCAGGATTAAACTAGACATAGTTTAGTTAGTTTAAACTCGGGTTATTTGAGTCTGAGTTAGTTTAAACTCGGGTTATTTGAGTCTGAGTTAGTTTAAACTGGGTTATTTGAGCCCGAGTTAGTTTAAACTCGGGTTATTTGAGTCTGAGTTAGTTTAAACTCGGGTTATTTGAGTCTGAGTTAGTTTAAACTCGGGTTATTTGAGCCTGAGTTAGTTTAAACTCGGGTTATTTGAGTCTGAGTTAGTTTAAACTCAGGTTATTTGAGTCTGAGTTAGTTTAAACTCGGGTTATTTGAGTCTGAGTTAGTTTAAACTCGTGTGTTATTTGAGTCTGAGTTACTTTAAACTCGGGTTATTTGAGCCTGAGTTAGTTTAAACTCGGGTTATTTGAGCCTGAGTTAGTTTAAACTCGGGTTATTTGAGTCTGAGTTACTTTAAACTCGGGTTATTTGAGCCTGAGTTACTTTAAACTCGGGTTATTTGAGCCTGAGTTAGTTTAAACTCGGGTTATTTGAGCCTGAGTTAGTTTAAACTCATGTTATTTGAGTCTGAGTAAGTTTAAACTCGGGTTATTTGAGCCTGAGTTAGTTTAAACTCGGGTTATTTGAGTCTGAGTTACTTTAAACTCGGGTTATTTGAGCCTGAGTTAGTTTAAACTCGGGTTATTTGAGTCTGAGTTACTTTAAACTCGGGTTATTTGAGCCTGAGTTAGTTTAAACTCGGGTTATTTGAACCTGAGTTAGTTTAAACTCTGGTTATTTGAGCCTGAGTTAGTTTAAACTCGGGTTATTTGAGTCTGAGTTACTTTAAACTCGGGTTATTTGAGCCTGAGTTAGTTTAAACTCGTGTTATTTGAGTCTGAGTTAGTTTAAACTCGGGTTATTTGAGCCTGAGCTAGTTTAAACTCGGGTTATTTGAGCCTGAGTTAGTTTAAACTCGTGTTATTTGAGTCTGAGTTAGTTTAAACTCGGGTTATTTGAGCCTGAGTTAGTTTAAACTCGTGTTATTTGAGTCTGAGTAAGTTTAAACTCAGGTTATTTGAGTCTGAGTTAGTTTAAACTCGGGTTATTTGAGTCTGAGTTAGTTTAAACTCGGGTTATTTGAGTCTGACTGTGTTTAGTGAATTTTGTTTCAGGGGGAAAAGTGAAACGCAGTAAAGTGTCACATTTGTCACGGAGAAACAGCTGAACCTGCACTTTAAAAAGAAGGGAGAGAAAGACAGAGCGATAGAGGTATAGAGGGAATGAAGAGACAGTGAGAAAAGAGCGAGAGAAGAGAGGAGGGAAGTGCAGAGGCACATTTTCAGAGCAGGAGGTGAGACCAAAATAGTTCATTTCTAACTTTACATGAATAGAGTCATTACTGTGACAGCTCTACTCCTCCTCCAGTCCCACTCCCCCTCTTCTTCTCTCTCTCCTTTTCTCTCCTCCCTCTCTCTTTCTCACCTTTTCTCTCCTTTTCTCTCTCTCTCTCTTTCAGTAAACTCAAAGTGTTTGATTTTCATTCCAAATGTTTATGGCGTTCCTCAGATCAGACCTGCTCCCTCAGACCTCCACCATCCTCTCCTCCTTCTGTCCATCCTCCTCTCCTCCTTCTGTCCATTCTCCTCTCCTCCTTCTGGAGAGGAGAGAGGAGGAGCGAGGAGAGGAGGAGAGAGGAGAGGAGCAGAGAGGAGAGGAGAGGGGAGGAGGAGAGAGGAGAGGAGCAGAGAGGAGAGGAGAGGGGAGGAGGAGAGAGGAGAGGAGAGGGGAGAGGAGAGAGGAGACAGGAGCGGAGAGGAGAGGGGAGAGGAGAGGAGAGGGGAGGAGGAGAGAGGAGAGGAGAGGGGAGAGGAGAGGAGGAGAGAGGAGAGGAGAGAGGATTGGAGAGGAGGAGAGAGGAGAGGAGAGAGGAGAGAGGGATGACAGCAGGGGTGTAAACACTGATGTGGCGCTCACAGTGGGGGAGGGGGCGTGGCCATAATCGAAATAATAAACGGAATAAAAAACAGTTTGTTGAAACGTAAAACCAAATATAAAATTCAGATTAAACGGTTTCATTTGTCAAATTAAAACATTTAAAAATAATGAACTCTGTGTAAATAAAATCGATTTTTAAATAGATTTTCTCTGGTTCAGTACAGGACTTCAGCTCCTTTTATTTATCCTCCTCTTCCTCTAACTCCTCCCTTCCTCTTCTCTCTCTCCTCTACTACTCATGACCTGAACCAGGACCAGACCAGGACCAGACCAGGACCAGACCAGGACCAGACCAGGACCAGGACCAGACCAGGACCAGACCAGGACCAGACCAGGACCAGACCAGGACCAGGACCAGACCAGGACCAGACCAGGACCAGGACCAGACCAGGACCAGACCAGACCAGGACCAGACCAGGACCAGACCAGGACCAGACCAGGACCAGGACCAGACCAGGACCAGACCAGGACCAGGACCAGACCAGGACCAGACCAGACCAGGACCAGACCAGGACCAGACCAGGACCAGACCAGGACCAGGACCAGACCAGGACCAGACCAGGACCAGGACCAGACCAGGACCAGACCAGGACCAGGACCAGACCAGGACCAGACCAGGACCAGACCAGGACCAGGACCAGGACCAGGACCAGGACCAGACCAGGACCAGACCAGGACCAGACCAGGACCAGACCAGGACCAGGACCAGACCAGGACCAGACCAGACCAGGACCAGACCAGGACCAGACCAGGACCAGACCAGGACCAGGACCAGACCAGGACCAGACCAGGACCAGGACCAGACCAGGACCAGACCAGGACCAGACCAGGACCAGACCAGGACCAGGACCAGACCAGGACCAGACCAGGACCAGACCAGGACCAGACCAGGACCAGGACCAGACCAGGACCAGACCAGGACCAGGACCAGACCAGGACCAGACCAGACCAGGACCAGACCAGGACCAGACCAGGACCAGACCAGGACCAGGACCAGACCAGGACCAGACCAGGACCAGGACCAGACCAGGACCAGACCAGGACCAGGACCAGACCAGGACCAGACCAGGACCAGACCAGGACCAGGACCAGGACCAGGACCAGGACCAGACCAGGACCAGACCAGGACCAGACCAGGACCAGACCAGGACCAGGACCAGACCAGGACCAGACCAGACCAGGACCAGACCAGGACCAGACCAGGACCAGACCAGGACCAGGACCAGACCAGGACCAGACCAGGACCAGGACCAGACCAGGACCAGACCAGACCAGGACCAGACCAGGACCAGACCAGGACCAGACCAGGACCAGGACCAGACCAGGACCAGACCAGGACCAGGACCAGACCAGGACCAGACCAGGACCAGACCAGACCAGACCAGGACCAGACCAGGACCAGACCAGGACCAGACCAGGACCAGACCAGGACCAGACCAGGACCAGGACCAGACCAGGACCAGACCAGGACCAGGACCAGACCAGGACCAGACCAGGACCAGACCAGGACCAGACCAGGACCAGGACCAGACCAGGACCAGACCAGGACCAGGACCAGACCAGGACTTTACTTTCACATTGTCTTATTTGTTTGTTATTTCTCATTTTCCTGTAGTTTCCTCCTTCATTTATCCTCTCTCCTAATCCCCCTGTCTGTGCTGTATCTCTCCTCTCCTCTTCTCTCCTCCTCTCCTCTTCTCTCCTCCTCTCCCTCTCTCCTCCTCTCCCTCTCTCCTCCTCTCCTCTTCTCTCCTCCTCTCCCTCTCTCCTCCTCCCTCTCTCCTCCTCTCCTCTCTCCTCCTCTCCCTCTCCTCCTCTCCTCTTCTCTCCTCCTCTCCCTCTCTCCTCCTCTCATCTCTCCTCCTCTCCTCTCTCCTCCTCTCCTCCTCTCCTCTTCTCTCCTCCTCTCCTCTTCTCTCCTCCTCTCTCTCTCCTCCTCTCCCTCTCTCCTCCTCTCCCTCTCTCCTCCTCTCCCTCTCTCCTCCTCTCCCTCTCTCCTCCTCTCCTCTTCTCTCCTCCTCTCCCTCTCTCCTCCTCTCCCCTGCAGACCTCCGCTCTCTTCATCACCTGTGAGTCACAAACACAAAATCTCTTTAAAAACGTCTTTTTCCTCCTCACACTCGGCTCCGGTCTGGCCTGTGGAAACACAACAAACCGAAGGGAAAGACGAGCGAAAAACAAACCAAAAACAGAGAAATGAAGTGTAAAATAAACACGTGTGCGCCGCCGAACACGACACAAAACGACCCGATGCCACCAAACACGACACAAACACGACACGACCCGACGCTGCGTCTGTCTCATTAGGGGAAGATATTTTGTCTTTTTGTTCTAATGTTCCCTCGTCGAAAACCTGCCTGAAGCACTTTTAGACTTAGAGATCTCCCCTGGGCCCTATTCAAACACTCTTAAGGATTAGGGGTACGAGGCTCCGCCCACAAGCCCACACCCCTCAGGCTCCACACGACTCCATAAATGTACAAAAACACGAGACAAAACTGAACCAGGACTAAACCAGGACTAAACCAGGACTAAACCAGGACTAAACCAGGACTAAACCAGGACTAAACCAGGACTAAACCCAGAACTAAACCAGGACTAAACCAGGACTAAACCAGGACTAAACCAGGACTAAACCAAGTCTAAACCAGGACTAAACCAGGACTAAACCGGGACTAAACCCAGAACTGAACCAGGTCTAAACCAGGACTAAACCAGGACTAAACCAGGACTAAACCAGGACTAAACCAAGTCTAAACCAGGACTAAACCAGGACTAAACCCAGAACTAAACCAAGTCTAAACCAGGACTAAACCAGGACTAAACCAGGACTAAACCAAGTCTAAACCAGGACTAAACCAGGACTAAACCAGGACTAAACCGGGACTAAACCCAGAACTGAACCAGGTCTAAACCAGGACTAAACCAGGACTAAACCAGGACTAAACCAGGACTAAACCCAGAAGTAAACCAGGTCTAAACCAGGACTAAACCAGGACTAAACCAGGATCAGACCAGGACTAAACCAGGTCTAAACCAGGACTAAACCAGGACTAAACCAGGTCTAAACCAGGACTAAACCAGGACTAAACCCAGAACTAAACCAGGACTAAACCAGGACTAAACCGGGACTAAACCCAGAACTGAACCAGGTCTAAACCAGGACTAAACCAGGACTAAACCCAGAACTAAACCAGGACTAAACCAGGACTAAACCAGGACTAAACCAGGACTAAACCCAGAAGTAAACCAGGTCTAAACCAGGACTAAACCAGGACTAAACCAGGATCAGACCAGGACTAAACCAGGTCTAAACCAGGACTAAACCAGGACTAAACCAGGTCTAAACCAGGACTAAACCAGGACTGAACCAGGTCTAAACCAGGACTAAACCAGGACTAAACCAGGTCTAAACCAGGACTAAACCAGGACTAAACCAGGTCTAAACCAGAATCAGACCAGGACTAAACCAGGTCTAAACCAGGTCTAAACCAGGACTAAACCAGGACTAAACCAGGACTAAACCAGGTCTAAACCAGGACTAAACCAGGACTAAACCAGGACTAAACCAGGATCAGACCAGGACTAAACCAGGTCTAAACCAGGACTAAACCAGGACTAAACCAGGATCAGACCAGGACTAAACCAGGTCTAAACCAGGACTAAACCAGGACTAAACCAGGACTAAACCAGGATCAGACCAGGACTAAACCAGGTCTAAACCAGGACCATGATGACATGATCCTAATCTCCAGGAAACTAACCAAAAACATCTAAATGAGCACAGAAACCAGAAGACGGGAAGATCAAGGACCCCCCCAAAGGACCAAACTGCATTTGAAAATGAATTGAAAAATACAGATTGGGATGAAGTCAAATGAATGACATTTGTGATATATTTATGATTAAAATGCAAAAACTTTTGAACAAGTATTTAAAACAATGTAAAAGGCCACAAAGAAAAGTGCAACTTCCATGGGCGAATGATGCAACACGACAGCTGATGAAAAAGAGAGACCTTCAAACCTTTTATAAAACCAACTACAATACAGACTCACTTTTATTTAAAAAAACGAGGAATCAAGTTGTGAATGAGCTGCGTCGCTCAAGATCCGACTATTATATCAAAATGTTTACTGAAGCTAGTGGAAATAGTAAGTTCATATGGAAGCAAATTAATAATCTAACCAAATTCAATGTTAATAAAAATCATAAATATGAATTAAAAATAGGAGAAGATCATATTTCGGATCCTGCCAAAGTTGCTAATGCATTTAACATTTTTTTCATCCAATCAGTGCAGGATCTTGCCTCCAAATTTGCAGAAGATGAAATTAATAGAAGCCATTTAAATACAACTTCTTTTGTTTTCACTGAAGTTCATTCAACATCTGTCCTAAAGGCAATTTCCCACCTAAATACTACTCTTTCTAGAGACACATACAATATGGAGGTCGCTTTTCTAAAACAATATGCTGAAGTGCTGATCCAGCCCTTGACCAACATTATAAATATATCGATTAGGACTGGAACTTTTCCAAATACATGGAAGAAAACACTGGTAAGGCCTATTTTTAAGTCTGGGAATACCGCAGATGCCAGCAACTATAGACCAATAAGTTTAGTTCCTGTTAGGGTTGGGCGGTAATACGGTAATACGGTAATACGGTATACTGCGGTATCTAAAAATAGCAAAGGTATCAGATTCATTAAAAAAAAAATCTTGCCCTAATATAATATTAACTATAATTAATTTAATGCCTAAATAAAGAGTGTTTGTCCAGCACCTCTGTATGTGTGGTTGTGTTTGTTAATTTAATACTATTACAGTTTAAAACTAATATTACTATCGGAGAGATGACGTTCTATGAAGTTCCTGGATGTTGCGTCGTCACGTGACATTACCGCTCAGAAGGAGGAGGAGAAAAACAAGACAACATGACAGACCGCGCTGAGTTGGTCCCAAAGAAAAACACAACATCTGCAATTTGGCAGCATTTCGGATTTCGGACAAATGACAAGGGAGAGTGTGAGAAGTTTTCGGGTTTTTTATTTCAAACGCAACTTCCACACGAGGCTGTTATTCTGGGAGATGAAGACCCCCTTCTTTGGTGGAACGAGGGTTGCCCGAAAATACCTGTGCTCTCCATGGGAACGGGTCTTCAGCACCGCGGGCAAAGTTGTCAATCCACAATGTGCCCTACTCAAGCCGGAAAAAGTGAACATGCTGGTTTTGCATTCAATAGCTTAATATTTTTATTTTCAATAAGGAGTAGCTTTTTCTGACGGACGAAAACGGTTCGGGATGTTGTATAGTTGTACGTTTAATTTATTTGATTCATGTTAATAGATTTTAAAAATATACAAACGAGCAGTATTTTCCACTGCGTTCTCAGGACAGGGTTATATATGCACATTTTCGGTTATGTCTTGTTATTTATTGTTCAGATTTTCTTACTTGATGAGATCAAGTATTTTATTTATTTGATTCCTGTTGGTTTGTTAGCTTTAGCCCACAGACAATTTGTTATTTCGTTCCATCGGTTGGCTGCTGTATTTGCACTTTAAACATTTGTTAATAAAAGTTACTAATTTTGTACATGTTTTGTTATGTTTTCAGTATCATTAGGCCTATGTAATGCTTGCTATTCTGTTTCTGAACGGTAAAGGTGCAAGCTGAGGCGACTCCACTGTAGTGCTACGAAGTGTTTTTTTTTTTTTTTTTTTAGCCTTAGCAACGGTAATACCGTATACCCCGGGAAAATGTGGAGACAGTTTAACGGTATCAAAATTTGGATACCGCCCAACTCTAGTTCCTGTAATGTCTAAAATACTGGAAAGAATTGTTTCAGAACAATTAATTGACTACTTATAAACCTTTCATTATTTAAACCCACAACAGTATGGTTTTAGGCGGAACTATTCAACCGAATCTGCCATCTGCTCACTTCTGGAGAATATCGTTCACCCACTTGATAAGGGTAATATGGTGGGTGCAGTGTTTCTGGACTTTAAAAAGGCCTTTGATACAGTAAACCATAATCTTCTTTCAAAACTGTCTTCTTTTAATTTTCCAAAGCACTTACATGGTTTGAATCTTATTTGCACGGTCGAGAACAATGTGTGGTCATTGACAATGTAAAGTCTGCCTCATTTGAAATTAAGACAGGCATTCCCCAGGGCACAATCCTGGGGCCAATCCTTTTTTGTCTTTATGTGAATGACCTGCCTGAAGTGTGTCCTGAGTTGGGCCTTCAGATGTACGCCGATGACACAGTGGCTTATGTGTCCGGCAAAACCCCGGCTGTCATCGGTGCTAAATTAACCCAAAGTCTGGAGAAAGTGTCAGATTGGCTAAAAAAAATCGTGCCTGACACTAAACACAAAGAAAACTAAATCTATATGCTTCTCTATAAAAAGGACACAATCAGAAAACAAACTAAACATCACTATGAACAATGAACTCATAGAACAGGTAGAGCAAGAGAAATACCTCGGTGTGACACTAGACGCTCAATTAAATTTTAAAAAGCATGTCAAAAATATATCAAAAATGAAAGCATTAACTGTTTCAAAATTATTAGAGACTGTTTGTCTTTGTAAATTCAATTATTCTTTCTCAGCTGTCGTACTGCACTACTGTTTGGTCTCAAACCAACCCGACCACCCTAAAGCCTCTCCAACCACTTTATAACCGTGTTTTTACCGTGTTTTTAGACAAAAAGCCAATCAGATTTCATCACTGTCTAATTTTATCCAAATATAAGTTATTAAATTTTACAAATTTTTGCAATTTTAGCTATGTAAAGCTTGTTTTTAAATGTTTGAGTAGACTTGCACCTGAAGCTCTCAGCAGATGTGTAAACAGACTCTCCACAAGGTCCACAAGAGCCACCACACATGGGGACTGCACAGTCCACAAGAGCCACCACACATGGGGACTGCACAGTTCACAAGAGCCACCACACATGGGGACTGCACAGTCCACAAGAGTCACCACACATGGGGACTGCACAGTCCACAAGAGCCACCACACATGGGGACTGCACAGTCCACAAGAGCCACCACACATGGGGACTGCACAGTCCACAAGAGCCACCACACATGGGGACTGCACAGTCCACAAGAGCCACCACACATGGGGACTGCACAGTCCACAAGAGCCACCACACATGGGGACTGCACAGTCCACAAGAGCCACCACACATGGGGACTGCACAGTCCACAAGAGCCACCACACATGGGGACTGCACAGTCCACAAGAGTCACCACACATGGGGACTGCACAGTCCACAAGAGCCACCACACATGGGGACTGCACAGTCCACAAGAGCCACCACACATGGGGACTGCACAGTCCACAAGAGCCACCGCACATGGGGACTGCAGAGTTCACAAGATCCACCACACATGGGGACTGCACAGTCCACAAGAGCCACCACACATGGGGACTGCACAGTCCACAAGATCCACCGCACATGGGGACTGCACAGTCCACAAGAGCCACCACACATGGGGACTGCAGAGTTCACAAGATCCACCGCACATGGGGACTGCACAGTCCACAAGAGCCACCACACATGGGGACTGCACAGTTCCCTCATTTGCACAGACTGTATTTTCAGTGAAAGGAGCAAACCTTTGGAACATTTGGAAGTCCTGGTTTATTCACCAGCAGCAGCAGTGTGATCATGTGTAACTGCTGTATGTTTGTGTGTGTTTGTGAGGGGAATCTTATCATTATTTTAACTTATTGTTGTTTTAGATTATCCATCTCTTTTATTCTCCATTATCAATACATTTTAACTTTTTTACTGAAATGTGTTTAAAAGCCCTCCTAGGGACTAGTGTTGTGAATTAGCTACATTGGCTAAAACACTGTGGTACCTGCATCAGATGTGAATCTATGTTTGTTGTATCTGTCCCCATCAAATAAACAATAAAGTAAAGTAAAGACCAAACCAGAACTAAACCGGGACTAAACCCAGAACTAAACCAGGACTAAACCAGGATCAGACCAGGACTAAACCAGGACTAAACCAGGACTGAACTGGGACTAAACCCAGAACTAAACCAAGACTAAACCAGGATTGAAGGGGGATTGACTTAGTGCTCTGAAGGGGGAGGGGCTTAGCGCTCTGAAGGGGGAGGGGCTTAGCGCTCTGAAGGGGGAGGGACTTAGCGCTCTGAAGGGGGATTGACTTAGTGCTCTGAAGGGGGAGGGGCTTAGCGCTCTGAAGGGGGAGGGGCTTAGCGCTCTGAAAGGGGAGGGACTTAGCGCTCTGAAGGGGGAGGGGCTTAGCGCTCTGAAGGGGGAGGGGCTTAGCGCTCTGAAGGGGGAGGGACTTAGCGCTCTGAAGGGGGAGGGACTTAGCGCTCTGTTAGTCCCACAGAACCCGACCATCAGGCAGTCGGAGTTTTGTTCGTGTAATCCTGAACGTGTCCGAGCTGCGTGCACACGTTTTAATCTCACCGTTCTTTGCGATTTTCCTGTTTGTTAAAGAATTTTTCCTTTTCACATTTGTAAAATTATGTCAAGAACTCCCTGTGATGCTGTGAGTGTCCCAATATGTCAGTGCACGGGATACTGATCATAACCGGGATATGGATCATAACGGGATCATAAGGGGATATGGATCGTCACCAGGATATGGATCATAACTGAAATATTGATCATAACCAGAATACTGATGTGAACGCACTCCGCGACGTCGGTGAGGAAGAAAATAACCCCACATCTCATATTTATGTGCAAACTTTGCCCGTCGGCTTTCAAAAAGAAAATCGTCACTTCAGTCACATCGGCAAACGTAAAACGACACACTGAACTCGCAGCAACTTGGGGAAAAAAATGAACTATGAATGAACTCAAAGGAATTTGTGAACTGAACTTTGAACTCGTCGCATGTAGAAAATGAACTTTCCCAACACTGCGTAGTGAAAACTTCCCAGACAACAAAGCCCCAGAGAAGTAAATACCCCCTCTTTAATGCCCCAGAGAAGTAAATACCTCCTCTTTAATGCTGCAGAGAAGTAAATACCCCCTCTTTAATGCCCCAGAGAAGTAAATACCTCCTCTTTAATGCCCCAGAGAAGTAAATACCTCCTCTTTAATGCTGCAGAGAAGTAAATACCTCCTCTTTAATGCTGCAGAGAAGTAAATATCCCCTCTTTAATGCCCCAGAAGTTAATACCCCCTCTTTAATAAACTCGTCCATCCCCGTGGAGGGTCGCCGGGGACGTCGTTATGGAGACCCAGCACCAATCAAAGAGCGCTAACAAAGGGCGCTAACGAAGAGCGATGATGCTAGAGTGCTAAGCTAACAAGGGGCTTAACGACCTCCGTCCCGATCGTAATCCCGAGCTTCTGAAGGACAATAACACGAGGCAGGACTGACCGGAATACTGAGAGGACAGGTCACAGTCCGGCGTGTCTCACAGCTGCTCGGAGGACACGGGACTGGACAGAGGACGAGGTTACGAGGGAAATTTACGAGACTTTTTGGTTCAGAGCTGCCGAACATGAAATTAGAATTTAAACATGTTTGACTTAAGACCGTGTTCGTTTTTAAAAGTTTATGGTCCAACAGTGACGTCCTCTCAGGTCCAACAAGTCCTCTCAGGTCCAACAGTGATGTCTTCTCAGGTCCGACAAGTCCTCTCAGGTCCAACAAGTCCTCTAAGGTCCAACAAGTCCTCTCAGGTCCAACAAGTCCTCTAAGGTCCAAAAAGTCCTCTCAGGTTCAACAGTGAAGTCCTCTCAGGTCCAACAGTGACGTCTTCTCAGGTCCAACAAGTCCTCTCAGGTCCAACAAGTCCTCTCAGGTCCAACAGTGAAGTCCTCTCAGGTCCAACAAGTCCTCTCAGGTCCAACAAGTCCTCTCAGGTCCAACAGTGACGTCTTCTCAGGTCCAACAGTGACGTCTTCTCAGGTCCAACAAGTCCTCTCAGGTCCAACAGTGAAGTCCTCTCAGGTCCAACAAGTCCTCTAAGGTCCAACAGAGAAATCCTCTCAGGTCCAACAGTGAAGTCCTCTCAGGTCCAACAAGTCCTTTCAGGTCCAACAAGTCCTCTCAGGTCCAACAGTGAAGTCCTCTCAGGTCCAACAAGTCCTCTCAGGTCCAACAACTCCTCTCAGGTCCAACAGTGACGTCCTCTCAGGTCCAACAAGTCCTCTCAGGTCCAACAAGTCCTCTCAGGTCCAACAGTGAAGTCCTCTCAGGTCCAACAAGTCCTCTCAGGTCCAACAACTCCTCTCAGGTCCAACAGTGACGTCTTCTCAGGTCCAACAAGTCCTCGCAGGTCCAAAAAGTCCTCCCAGGTCCAACAAGTCTTTGCAGGTATAAAAAGTCCTCCCAGGTCCAACAAATCCTCTAAGGTCCAACAGAGAAATCCTCTCAGGTCCAACAGTGAAGTCCTCTCAGGTCCAACAAGTCCTCTCAGGTCCAACAGTGAAGTCCTCTCAGGTCCAACAGTGAAGTCCTCTCAGGTCCAACAAGTCCTTTCAGGTCCAACAGAGAAATCCTCTCAGGTCCAACAGAGAAATCCTCTCAGGTCCAACAGTAAAGTCCTCTCAGATCCAACACTGATGTCCTCTCGTGTGATTTGTTCCTATGTCCACTCCCGTTTGGACTCTCATTAGCCTGAAGGTGGAAGTCTTTGTTCTCTTGTGACGGGCTCGTGTAAAGTCGAGCGTTCTGATGAGGAAACTTCTCCAGCTTCTCTTCACGTGGAGTCATTTCTTCACGTTTATTTATTTATTAAACATTAACCTCCATCTCCGCGGATCAGGGACTGTTTCACACGATTTCCTGATCTGTTCTTTGAAATTCATTAATTAGTGATTTGTGGATGCGATTCATTAAAGATAAAAGATCCTGGTTCAGTCCGAGTGTGAACCTGATTCTTTATTTAGTGCAATTAAGAAAAAACCCGACCCACATTTGAAATCCTCCACAGACCCAAACAAGTTCAGCTGGAGTTTAGACTCACTAGAGACCAGACCATCTGGAACTAGTTCTGGTTTACACCTGGTTTAGTCCTGGTGTAGCCCTAGTTTAGTCCTAGTTTAGTCCTGGTTTAGTCCTGGTGTAGCCCTAGTTTAGTCCTAGTTTAGTCCTGGTTTAGTCCTGGTGTAGCCCTAGTTTAGTCCTAGTTTAGTCCTGGTTTAGTCCTGGTGTAGTCCCGGTGTAGCCCTAGTTTAGTCCTGGTTTAGTCCTGAGTTTCATCTTGGATTTAGTTCTGTAGTCCTCAGTTTATGTCTTGGTTTGGATATAGAACTGTTTTTCTTCTTTTGGGATTTCACCTTTTTGCCTCTTCACTGGACCAGATCCAGACCAGAGACCAGACCAGAGACCAGACCAGAGACCAGACCAGAGACCAGAGACCAGAGACCAGACCAGAGACCAGACCAGACCAGACCTGAGACCAGACCAGAGACCAGACCAGAGACCAGAGACCAGAGACCAGACCAGAGACCAGACCAGAGACCAGACCAGAGACCAGACCAGACCTGAGACCAGACCTGAGACCAGACCAGACCAGAGACCAGACCAGAGTCCAGACCAGAGACCAGAGACCAGACCAGAGACCAGAGACCAGACAAGAGACCAGAGACCAGACCAGAGACCAGACCAGAGACCAGACCAGAGACCAGAGACCAGAGACCAGACCAGAGACCAGACCAGAGTCCAGACCAGACCAGAGACCAGACCAGAGACCAGACCTGAGACCAGAGACCAGACCAGATTCAGACCAGAGACCAGAGACTGACAGGGATGAAAACCAGGACTAAACCAGGACTGAACCAGGTCCGAGCCTCACCTGTTCTCTGTATTGATCTGGTTAAATGAGCGTCGCCCTTCGGTTGTTTTTATTCCCGATCGATGGCGGCTCTTAAACGCCTCGCCTGTCACTCACACTTCCTGGTCGTGTCCGTCACATGACCTGAAGCGGGTCATGTGACGGACATTTTAACAACTCTTCCTCGTGTAGTTTTGTTTACGGTGCCGCAGGGTCGTCCATTACCCTGATTAAAGCACCGGTCCTAACGACGCTAACGAGCTACTCAGGCTGACAGCCAATCACAGAGCAGGAACAAAGGAACAAAACAGAGTTTTAAAAGTCCAGGTTCGTGGAGGTTTAAAGAGAAATAAATTATTAGATTTAGACAAACTTTACTGATCCACACGTCACAGTATATTACAAGAACAAAGAGTTTTTAAAAATGTGCAAAAATGGTAATAAACTTCTAAATAAGTAGCAGTAAATAATAAGTAAATAAAACATTTTTTAAAAATTTAAAAATACAGAAAATTTAGCAAAATACTGTTACGTTTAGATCTGGTTTTATTTGATTATATTCATATACTGACGGCGCCCCCTGGTTTAGTCCTGGTTTAGTCCTGGTTTAGTCCTGGTTTAGACCTGGTTTAGATCTGGTTTAGGCCTGGTTTAGGCCTGGTTTAGACCTGGTTTAGTCCTGTTTAGATCTGGTTGAGTCCTGGTTTAGTCCTGGTTTAGATCTGGTTTAGTCCTGGTTTCGACCTGGTTTAGACCTGGCTTAGACCTGGTTTAGACCTGGTTTAGTCCTGGTTTAGTCCTGGTTTAGACCTGGTTCAGTCCTGGTTAGACCTGGTTCAGTCCTGGTTTAGACCTGGTTTAGTTCTGCTTTAGACCTGGTTTAGACCTGGTTTAGACCTGGTTTAGTCCTGGTTTAGTCCTGGTTTAACACACACTCTGGTTTACTCATATTTAATCTCGTTGCTGCAGGAGTTGATTATTAATGAGGAAATGTGTTTAATTAGAGCAGGACACAGAATCCACCAGAGAAACACTGAATATAAAACACTGAACCAGACCAGGACTAAACCAGGACTGAACCAGGACTAATCTAGGACTAAACCGGGACTAACCCAGGACTAAACCAGGCCTAAACCAGGACTAAACCAGGACTAATCTAGGACTAAACCGGGACTAAACCAGAACTAAACAAGGAGTAAACCAGGACTGAACCAGGTCTAAACCAGGACTAAACCAGGACTAAACCAGGACTGAACCAGGACTAAACCAGGACTAAACCAGGACTGAACCAGGTCTAAACCAGGACTAAACAAGGACTAATCCAGGACTAAACCAGGACTAAACCAGGACTAAACAAAGATTAAACCAGGATTAAAACCAGGACTGAACCAGGTCTAAACCAGGACTGTGTGTCTCGCCTGCGGTCGTCGGTGGACTTCGGTGGACTTCGGTGGACTTCGGTGGACTCGTGAGTCTTTCCTGGGGCAGTGCTTCATAATGAGCTCGTGTGATGTGGAATTTGTGAGTTTTGTCCCTCCTGAGGACCTGTATGAGGGGAAAACGGATGCCGCTGGTCTGCGCTCGTAGAACAGTCGATCTCGCCCTGACTCTACTGGAACGAATACGTCAACACACCCGCCATCATGGTACGGGGTAACGCCGCTTTAAATACGAACACCGATCAGAACACGGCGATCATTAAAACTGCATAAACATAAACGTCAGACGTGTTTTTACAACCGAGCTGTAAATAAAATGACAGAAAAGAGGTTTTTGTTAACGTAGCCGACTTTTACGCTCAAAATGTCACGGACATACTGTAATAATGACATTTTTCACATTCTTCCATTCAAAATAAGCACAAACTACTCCTACTGCACAACAACACAAATACAAAAACAACACAATACAGAAAACACAAAAATTTATTGTAATTCTGGCATTGTGGCAGACTGTACTGGGACTGTGATGGAGAAGTTTTTGAAAATCAAAGTTGCTAACTCCAAACTGGACCCTGGATAAAATTCAGACCCAGATGAAAGCTCAAGTATGAGTGGAGGTCAAAAGAAAGCAAAGACATTTAGCTCAAGCAATAGAGCGAAAGCAATCGTTAATTTGGATTTACTTTCACCGGGGACGTAATGAAACCGACTCCGTTGTGCTTGGTGTGTGGTGAAAAGATATCCAACAGTGCTATGGTCCCAAGTAAGCTCAAACGAAAAAAAGCTTTCCAAACGAAACACCCTTTGCTTCAAGAATGCGGACTATGTCGTTCGCCTCCCTGAGCACACGGAGAAACAGGCAACTTTCATGAGTAAAACCACAAAGGTAAATGAGAGAGTCCTTAAAGTGAGATACACTAATCCCTCGTTTATCGCGGGGGTTAGGTTCCAGAAATAACCCGCAATAAGAGAAATCCGCGAAGTAGGACAACTTTATATTTTACAATTATTGTACATGTTTTAAGGCTGTAAATGCCTCACCACACACATTATACGCTTTTCTCAGACTGGAATTAACATTTTTTCACATTTCTCTCTCGTTTAAACACTCAAACTTTCATAGATTTTCAACAAAATGTATTAATAGTGAAGCGTGGGGGCTCCGCCGGGAGCCCCGCCGGAGGAGCGTGGAGACATGAGTCACTGGATCCGCAGGAAGCACCGCACTCATCCAACGGCACTGCCAAGTCCCGGGACGTGACGTGCACCGACCCCTTGGAGAAGTGCGCGACACGTGCACCCCTCATCGTGGTCAAATCCGTGACAGAGCAGCACGACTGGCACGAGGCCGCGCGTACACCGGGACGACACCGCGTACACCAGCACAAGATCGAACCGCGGCGCCCGGACCGCGTCCTCTCAGCCCGAGCCACAAACCAGCCACACAAAACCAGCAAAGAGCGGCACGTGGTGGTTTAATCCTGGTTTAGTCCAGGTCTAGTCCCGGTTTAGTCCAGGTCTAGACCTGGGCCAGTCCTGGTTTAGTCCAGGTCCAGTCCAGGTTTAGACCTGGTTTAGATCTGGTCTAGACCTGGTTTAGTCCACGTTTAGTCCTGGTCTAGTCATGGTCTAATTCTGGTCTAGTCCCGGTCTGGTCCTGGTCTAGTTCCAGTCTGGTCCCGGTCCCCCCCGCGTCCCCCATCTATCAATCGGCAAAGGTCTACAGTCTTTTAGCCAATCAGGACGCAGAACATGTTACACTATAAAAAAAAAGTTAGACTATTAAAAAAAAAAAAAAATCCGCAAAACAGCGGTGAGCCGCGATAGAGCGAGAGACCACTGTACCACAGTGGCAGAGGGATTAACTTTTCGTCTGCAGAGCCTTTGGAAATGAAATCCTCGGACCTGAAGCAGCTAAAGAAATAGCTACAGTCCCTCTCAGATAACACAATTTCCAGACGTATTGATGACATGTCTGCACACATCGAAAGTGTGGTTTTGGAAAAGATCCACATCAGTAAGAAATCTGCATTGTAACTTGATGATTCTTCTGATTCTAGTGGATATGCTCAACTCTTGGCCGATGTGTGTTTTGTGGATGGCGATGCAATCAGAGAAAATGTCCTTTTTTTTAAATGCATCGCCAGAAAAAAACAACAGGAGGGGAAATTCTTCAGGTTACATCAGAATATTTTGAACAAGGAGGACTTAAGTGGGAAAACTGCAGTGAAGTGAAGTGTCTGAAGTCTGAACTGACGGAGCTGCAGCCGTGGTTGGACGCACCAACGGCTTTGGAAGCGAAGTGAAGAAAAGAAACACCGATGTGATACGCACGTTTTTTTACACCATAAGGCCTTCATAGCCAAGACTTTACCAGCAGAGCGAGTTCCTGTGTTGGATGATGTACTTCCTGTGTTGGATGATGTTGTGTACTTCCTGTGTGGGATGATGTTGTGTAGTTCCTGTGTTGGATGATGTTGTGTAGTTCCTGTGTTGGAGGATGTGTAGTTCCTGTGTTGGATGATGTAGTTCCTGTGTTGGATGATGTTGTGTACTTCCTGTGTTGGATGATGTTGTGTAGTTCCTGTGTTGGAGGATGTGTAGTTCCTGTGTTGGATGATGTACTTCCTGTGTCGGATGATGTGTAGTTCCTGTGTTGGATGATGTTGTGTACTTCCTGTGTTGGATGATGTTGTGTACTTTCTGTGTTGGATGATGTTGTGTAGTTCCTGTGTTGAATGATGTTGTGTAGTTCCTGTGTTGGATGATGTTGTGTAGTTCCTGTGTTGAATGATGTTGTGTAGTTCCTGTGTTGGATGATGTTGTGTAGTTGCTGGTGCAGTTCTTGTGTTGGATGATGTTGTGTACTTCCTGTGTTGGATGATGTTGTGTAGTTCCTGTGTTGGATGATGTTGTGTACTTCCTGTGTTGGATGATGTTGTGTAGTTCCTGTTTTGGATGATGTTGTGTAGTTCCTGTGTCAGATGATGTTGTGTAGTTCCTGTGTTGGATGATGTTGTGTAGTTCCTGTGTTAGATGATGTTGTGTAGTTCCTGTGTTGGATGATGTTGTGTAGTTCCTGTGTTGGATGATGTTGTGTAGTTCCTGTGTTGGATGATGTTGTGTAGTTCCTGTGTTGGATGATGTTGAGTAGTTTCTGTGTTGGATGATGTTGTGTAGTTCCTGTGTTGGATGATGTTGTGTAGTTCCTGTGTTGGATGATGTTGTGTAGTTCCTGTGTTGGATGATGTAGTTCCTGTGTTGGATGATGTTGTGTAGTTGCTGGTGCAGTTCTTGTGTTGGATGATGTTGAGTAGTTTCTGTGTTGGATGATGTTGTGTACTTCCTGTGTTGGATGACGTTGTGTAGTTCCTGTGTTGGATGATGATGTGTAGTTGCTGGTGCAGTTCTTGTGTTGGATGATGTTGAGTAGTTTCTGTGTTGGATGATGTAGTTTCTGTGTTGGATGATGTTGTGTACTTCCTGTGTTGGATGATGTTGTGTAGTTCCTGTGTTGGATGATGTAGTTTCTGTGTTGGATGATGTTGTGTAGTTGCTGGTGTAGTTCTTGTGTTGGATGATGTTGAGTAGTTCCTGTTGGATGATGTTGTGTAGTTCCCGTGTTGGATGATGTGTACTTCTTGTGTTGGATGATGATGTGTAATTCCTGTGTTGGATGATGTCGTGTACTTCCTGTGTTGGATGATGTCGTGTACTTCCTGTGTTGGATGATGTTGTGTAGTTCCCGTGTTGGATGATGTTGTGTAATTCCTGTGTTGGATGATGTTGTGTACTTCCTGTGTTGGATGATGGTGTGTAGTTCTGCAGCCGTGTGTGAGGAAACAGGAGCGAAGCACGAAGCCTCGCTGTTTCATACGGAGGTCCGGTGGTTGTCGCGTGATGGTTGTCGCGCAGTCTTGGCTTGTGTGTACGAGCCGCAGGAGGAACTTAAACTGTTTCTGACAAACGAGAAGTCCGATTACACAAAGCTGCTCGCAAGTGATGAGCGGTGTGCAAGGCTGGCACACCTGGCAGATATTTTTCATCATCTGAATGAAGTGAACACACAAATGGCCAAAATGAAAACCTGTTTCCAAGTGCAGATGAAATGTTCACACTCACCAAGCCATGGTGAGATGATTACACTGCTGCTGTGTGTGAGATAAACATTTAAAAACTCTTGAGGAGCAGATTCATCATTTTACTTCTCCTCAGCCTCCACTGAACGTCGTGACTGGGTTAGGGACTAAACTGATGCACGGCCAACTGATGCTGAGCGTAGCGTGCATTCAGTTCCAGGAGCAGGAGGAACTAACTGAACTGAGAAAAAAATTTAGTCTTTAAGGTTCAAATGGTTCCATTCAAACAATCATGGCTAAATAAGCGCAGAGTCAAAAAAAGTTACAAAAGTACTGAAACGGGTCAAATTGAATCAAAATAAAGTATTTCTCTACCGCTCTAGCCTATGGCAAAACGTTCAGCTTTTATATAAACAAAAATAGAGTGGAAAATAACCTAAAGAGACTGTTCGTGGTCACGCTCACCGCATTGTTTCAATGCTAGCGTTAGCATTAGCTTAGCCGCATTGTGAATGGAGATCTGCAGAGCCACAATATGAAGTGAGCAGCCGCACAGCGCGGTCCCGCACAGATGATCGCCACACGACAGCTGAATTAATATTTAAACATGTCCTAAAGTCTATAAAGTCCATTTGATGCAGAAATATGACAGTAATTATGACTCACCCCATGTTGCAGTTTTTCGGCGTATCTCCACATGTAAACGCATATCGTGTGTTTTGGAGCCAAATCGCACTCTGTACACGAGCTCCGGAGAAATGGACGTGTCCCGAACGTGTCATGTGTCCAAGTAGAAGTTAAAAGACATTTTCATGTCCTTTAGTGTCCTGCAGTGCCGCTTACATATGCAGGAGCTCTTCACAGCTGATCGGCGTACAGGGGAAGCCCCTTCGGCGCTACTCATAACGGGATTGGCGGGCGCATGAGCTTGGCAAAAATATGTTGATTTATACACGCCCCGTTTCTTTCTGCAAGAACAAGCCTATTTGAAATTTAAAATGTATGTTTTTAACGTCACTAATGCTGTTTTCTGAAACATGGAGAGGCTTCTTCACGATCTCAACTAGCACATTCTGCAAAAAAACGAAAATCACAAATTTTGAAAAAAAAAAACAACACAAAAACTGCATTTTCTGAGAATCTGTAATGCCGACTTGAGGGCTTGATGTCTGTGGTGTGACACAAATCGTTTTTAAAGCTGATCTACTGTTGGACAGTCTTTGGTTGACTGCTGCCAAGGAGTTCCCCGTTTTGGCAAACAAAGATATTTAGACATGGGTCCATTTTCCAGGGTTTATCTGTGAGGTGAGCTGTGATGAGTGTGAGAGCTGCTGAGGAGGAACTCTGGGTGTTTCTCCGATTCGATGGACGGACATCAGCTCTGTTCATCCAGACAGGCCCAGGGTTCACACAGGACAAATACGAACAAATAAAATACTTTTTCTTTGTGTTTATTTGATTCCAATTTGAGATATTTGTTGAGAGCGACTTTATATCGTCACTATAGACGACAGAGTTTAATTTTTCACATTTTCCACTGGTCGTGGCCGTCAGAGTTTTCAATGAAAAAAATGTGCCTTGGTTCAAATAAAAAACACTGAGCAGCTCCTCCTGTGTTAGACCTGGTTTAGTCCTAGTTTAGTCCTGGTTTAGACCTGGTTTAGTCCTAGTTTAGTCCTGGTTTAGACCTGGTTTAGTCCTAGTTTAGTCCTGGTTTGGACCTGGTTTAGTCCTAGTTTAGTCCTGGTTTTGACCTGGTTTAGACCTGGTTTAGTCCTAGTTTAGTCCTGGTTTTGACCTGGTTTAGACCTGGTTTAGTCCTAGTTTAGTCCTGGTTTTGACCTGGTTTAGACCTGGTTTAGTCCTAGTTTAGTCCTGGTTTTGACCTGGTTTAGACCTGGTTTAGTCCTAGTTTAGTCCTGGTTTTGACCTGGTTTAGACCTGGTTTAGTCCTAGTTTAGTCCCGGTTTAGTCCTGGTTTAGACCTGGTTTAGTCCTGGTTTTGACCTGGTTTAGACCTGGTTTAGTCCTAGTTTAGTCCCGGTTTAGTTCTGGTTTAGACCTGGTTTAGACCTCTATTAGACCTGGTTTAGTCCTAGTTTAGTCCTGGTTTAGACCTGGTTTAGACCTGGTTTAGACCTGGTTTAGTCCTAGTTTAGTCCTAGTTTAGATCTCATTTAGACCTGGTTTAGACCTGGTTTAGACCTGGTTTAGATCTCATTTAGACCTGGTTTAGATCTCGTTTAGACCTGGTTTAGACCTGGTTTAGACCTGATTTAGACCTGGTTTAGTCCTAGTTTAGTCCTGGTTTAGACCTGGTTTAGACCTGGTTTAGACCTCTGCTAGACCTGGTTTAGTCCTGGTTTAGTCCTGGTTTAGACCTGGTTTAGACCTGGTTTAGTCCTAGTTTAGTCCCGGTTTAGTCCTGGTTTAGACCTGGTTTAGACCTCTATTAGACCTGGTTTAGTCCTAGTTTAGTCCTGGTTTAGACCTGGTTTAGACCTGGTTTAGACCTGGTTTAGACCTGGTTTAGTCCTAGTTTAGTCCTGGTTTAGATCTCATTTAGACCTGGTTTAGACCTGGTTTAGACCTGGTTTAGATCTCATTTAGACCTGGTTTAGATCTCGTTTAGACCTGGTTTAGACCTGGTTTAGACCTGGTTTAGACCTGGTTTAGTCCTAGTTTAGTCCTGGTTTAGACCTGGTTTAGACCTCTGCTAGACCTGGTTTAGTCCTGGTTTAGTCCTGGTTTAGACCTGGTTTAGACCTGTTTTAGACCTGGTTTAGACCTGGTTTAGATCTGGTTTAATCCTTGTTTAGACCTGGTTTAGACCTGGTCTAGTCCTGGTCTAGTCCTGGTTTAGACCTGGTTTAGACCTGGTTTAGTCCTGGTCTAGTCCTGGTCTAGTCCTGGTTTAGACCTGGTCTAGTCCTGGTTTAGACCTGGTTTAGACCTGGTCTAGTCCTGATTTAGACCTGGTCTAGTCCTGGTTTAGTCCTGGTCTAGTCCTGGTTTAGACCTGGTCTAGTCCTGGTTTAGACCTGGTCTTGTCCTGGTTTAGACCTGGTCTAGTCCTGGTTTAGTCCTGGTCTAGTCCTGGTTTAGACCTGGTTTAGACCTGGTCTAGTCCTGGTTTTGACCTGGTTTAGTCCTAGTTTAGTCCTGGTTTTGACCTGGTTTAGACCTGGTTTAGTCCTAGTTTAGTCCTGGTTTAGACCTGGTTTAGACCTGGTTTAGTCCTAGTTTAGTCCTGGTTTAGACCTGGTTTAGACCTGGTTTAGTCCTAGTTTAGTCCTGGTTTAGTCCTGGTTTAGACCTGGTTTAGACCTCTGTTAGACCTGGTTTAGTCCTAGTTTAGTCCTGGTTTAGACCTGGTTTAGTCCTGGTTTAGTCCTGGTTTAGTCCTAGTTTAGTCCTGGTTTAGACCTGGTTTAGTCCTAGTTTAGTCCTGGTTTTGACCTGGTTTAGTCCTAGTTTAGTCCTGGTTTTGACCTGGTTTAGACCTGGTTTAGTCCTAGTTTAGTCCTGTGTTAGACCTGGTTTAGTCCTAGTTTAGTCCTGGTTTAGACCTGGTTTAGACCTGGTTTAGTCCTAGTTTAGTCCTGGTTTAGACCTGGTTTAGACCTGGTTTAGTCCTAGTTTAGTCCTGGTTTAGTCCTGGTTTAGACCTGATTTAGACCTCTGTTAGACCTGGTTTAGTCCTAGTTTAGTCCTGGTTTAGACCTGGTTTAGACCTGGTTTAGACCTGGTTTAGATCTGGTTTAATCCTTGTTTAGACCTGGTTTAGACCTGGTTTAGACCTGGTTTAAACCTGGTTTAGTTCTGGTCTAGTCCTGGTCTAGTCCTGGTTTAGACCTGGTCTAGTCCTGGTTTAGACCTGGTTTAGACCTGGTCTAGTCCTGGTTTAGTCCTGGTCTAGTCCTGGTTTAGTCCTGGTCTAGTCCTGGTTTAGACCTGGTTTAGTCCTGGTCTTGTCCTGGTTTAGACCTGGTCTAGTCCTGGTTTAGTCCTGGTCTAGTCCTGGTTTAGACCTGGTCTAGTCCTGGTTTAGTCCTGGTCTAGTCCTGGTTTAGACCTGGTTTAGACCTGGTTTAGACCTGGTCTAGTCCTGGTTTAGACCTGGTTTAGACCTGGTCTAGTCCTGGTCTAGTCCTGGTTTAGACCTGGTTTAGACCTGGTCTAGTCCTGGTTTAGACCTGGTCTAGTCCTGGTCTAGTCCTGGTCTAGTCCTGGTTTAGACCTGGTTTAGACCTGGTCTAGTCCTGGTTTAGACCTGGTCTAGTCCTGGTCTAGTCCTGGTTTACCTGTTTTCTTTTCACTCTTTTATATTTAAATTTTCACTAAACGTCGGTTGTTGCGTTCAGAAAACACTCACACACTTCCATGTTCCACCTGGGGCAAAGCTCTGACGCTCACCCAGGATCAGAGCCTCATTCTGGGCTCCAAACTGCAGCTCCCCCCCCGGGCAGCTCCAGGGACCAATCCTCTGAGGCGTGCCCACAGACGGAGCCTCGTTTTGGGGTTTACGTCAGAATCCTCCAGGGGCAGAGGCGGGGGGACGGAAACAGGAAACATGAGGAAACAGTGAAGGAAGTGAGAGGAAATAATCCTCCTGTACTGATCAATTCCCCTGTGGATCAATAAAGTTTAGTTTAGTTTAGTTTAGTTTATTAAGGACAGTGTGCAGTTTCATTAAAAAGATGTCTGCACCAGATTTAGCTCAAAGCTAATTTCCATCTGCAGTCCTCACATCATAAAATACAATACAAAAATACGATAAAGTGCAATTATAAATACAATAAAAATACAATACAATATAATAAAAAGAAATCGCATATCAAATACAAGGTACAATCTTAACAGGCTAGTGCAGGATAAAATCTTAAAATATAAGCAATTCTAAAATAAACAATCTCAAAACAATTCTATACATTATCCAATATTAAAAAGTGCGTGCATATTCATAAGTGCATACAGGTAGAAATCACACGCATAATTTAGGAGCAGGGTCATTGAGAGCAAAGGTGAACGCTGATGATAATAATCCCCCTTTCATTACTTTTATAAAGAGCAGCAGCTGTCGAATGGTACCCACGAGGGTATCATCCGACAGCCACCTACCTAACTGGTACTATTATTTTGAGGTGAAGCTTTAGAAATAGGGCCTTAGCCAACAGAGGATACCCACGAGGGTAACGTCTGTTGGCCAACTACCGTCTGGTATTAGTGAGAGCAGGACTGACTGTCCAGGAGCCAGCTTTTAACGGCTCGAGAGAATGTTAAAAAGTCTGCCATGTCCTTTATATGACTCGGGAGTCTGTTCCACTCCGTCACAGCTTTATAAGAAAAGGCTGATTGGGAGAAGTGTGGTTAGGTCTAAATCAGGACTAAACCAGGTCTAAACCAGGTCTAAACGAGATCTAAACCAGGTCTAAACCAGGTCTAAACCAGGTCTAAACCAGGTCTAAACAAGGATTAAACCAGATCTAAACCAGGTCTAAACCAGGTCTAAACCAGGTCTAAACCAGGTCTAAAACAGGACTAAACTAGGACTAAACCAGGTCTAAACCAGGACTAAACTAGGACTAAACCAGGTCTAAACCAGGTCTAAACCAGGTCTAAACCAGGACTAAACTAGGACTAAACCAGGTCTAAACCAGGTCAAAACCAGGACTAAACTAGGACTAAACCAGGACTAAACTAGGTCTAAACCAGGACTAAACTAGGACTAAACCAGGTCTAACAGAGGTCTAAACCAGGTCTAAACCAGGACTAAACTAGGACTAAACCAGGTCTAAACCAGGACTAAACTAGGACTAAACCAGGTCTAACAGAGGTCTAAACCAGGTCCAAACCAGGACTAAACTAGGTCTAAACCAGGTCTAAACCAGGTCTAAACAAGGATTAAACCAGATCTAATCCAGGTCTAAACGAAATCTAAACCAGGTCTAAGCCAGGTCTGAACTAGGACTAAACCAAGACTAAACTACTCTGGACTTTTACTTTGAAGAGATTAAGCCTTTATTGATCTCACACAAAGGAGACATTTTACTTCTGTATTTGACCCCGGGCGGCAGTACCGTGAAGGGTCTTGCCCAAGGACCCACACTGGCTTTGCTCATTGCATGGGTGGGGGGGGGGGGGGGGGTTGAACCCAGGTCCCCGGGGTGAAAGTCAAGCGACTTACCAGTTGCGCTAACTAGCCGGCTTTAAAGAACACAGAAAAGTGGATTCACAGCGCGGGTTTGTGGTTTTATGGACTGGGGTCATTATTTACGGAGGGCAAATTCTATGGATAATGTGTTTGAGATGCTGCGCTTTAAATTTACACTTTACGAGACATGAGGGATAAAGTCTTCTCACTATTTTCACTGTATCCTGAGTTTATAGTTTATTACGCCTCTGCGTCCTCTGCCCCCGACGCTCTGGTTTATCGACTGTTACCGCGGCGGATGTTCGGCGGTTACGATCTGACAGAACAGCTCAGAGTCGCACAAACACAAACACACACGAGGAGCACAGCGGCTTAAAAACTCAGGAGGAACAAATCTCTGCCAAACTCTGCCAAACTCCTGTCGCTCTCCCTCTTCAGGCTCCACCGGCGGTTTAAAAACTCCAGCCTGGATGAAAAGTTCACACTGGATTCTTTTATTTCCATTATGTTTTCATGATGTGCCAAATGTTTGTGCCAAGGTTATAATAGTTTGGGATTTTTCAATATAGTTCATTTTAATTAGTTTTTTTCCTCTAATTCGATTAGTTTTTAGAGCGGCTCTGTTTGGTGATGGACAAGACCAGGTTTAGTCCAGGTTTAGACCAGGTTTAGTCCAGGTTTAGTCCTGGTTTCGTCCAGGTTTAGTCCAGGTTTGGTCCAGGTTTGGTCCAGGTTTAGTCCAGCTTTAGTCCAGGTTTAGTCCAGGTTTAGTCCAGCTTTAGTCCAGGTTTAGTCCAGGTTTGGTCCAGGTTTGGTCCAGGTTTAGTCCAGGTTTAGTCCAGGTTTCGTCCAGGTTTAGTCCAGCTTTAGTCCAGGTTTAGTCCAGGTTTGGTCCAGGTTTGGTCCAGGTTTGGTCCAGGTTTAGTCCAGCTTTAGTCCAGGTTTAGTCCAGGTTTAGTCCAGGTTTAGTCCAGGTTTAGTCCAGGTTTAGTCCTGGTTTCGTCCAGGTTTAGTCCAGCTTTAGTCCAGGTTTAGTCCAGGTTTGGTCCAGGTTTGGTCCAGGTTTGGTCCAGGTTTAGTCCAGCTTTAGTCCAGGTTTAGTCCAGGTTTGGTCCAGGTTTGGTCCAGGTTTAGTCCAGGTTTAGTCCAGGTTTGGTCCAGGTTTGGTCCAGGTTTGGTCCAGGTTTGGTCCAGGTTTGGTCCGGGTTTAGTCTGGGTTTAGTCCGGGTTTAGTCCAGGTTTAGTCCAGGTTTAGTCCAGGTTTGGTCCAGGTTTGGTCCAGGTTTGGTCCAGGTTTGGTCCAGGTTTGGTCCGGGTTTAGTCTGGGTTTAGTCCTGGTCTAGTCCTGGTTTAGACCTGGTTTAGACCTGGTCTAGTCCTGGTTTTGACCTGGTTTAGTCCTAGTTTAGTCCTGGTTTTGACCTGGTTTAGACCTGGTTTAGTCCTAGTTTAGTCCTGGTTTAGACCTGGTTTAGACCTGGTTTAGTCCTAGTTTAGTCCTGGTTTAGACCTGGTTTAGACCTGGTTTAGTCCTAGTTTAGTCCTGGTTTAGTCCTGGTTTAGACCTGGTTTAGACCTCTGTTAGACCTGGTTTAGTCCTAGTTTAGTCCTGGTTTAGACCTGGTTTAGTCCTGGTTTAGTCCTGGTTTAGTCCTAGTTTAGTCCTGGTTTAGACCTGGTTTAGTCCTAGTTTAGTCCTGGTTTTGACCTGGTTTAGTCCTAGTTTAGTCCTGGTTTTGACCTGGTTTAGACCTGGTTTAGTCCTAGTTTAGTCCTGTGTTAGACCTGGTTTAGTCCTAGTTTAGTCCTGGTTTAGACCTGGTTTAGACCTGGTTTAGTCCTAGTTTAGTCCTGGTTTAGACCTGGTTTAGACCTGGTTTAGTCCTAGTTTAGTCCTGGTTTAGTCCTGGTTTAGACCTGGTTTAGACCTCTGTTAGACCTGGTTTAGTCCTAGTTTAGTCCTGGTTTAGACCTGGTTTAGACCTGGTTTAGTCCTAGTTTAGTCCTGGTTTAGTCCTTGTTTAGTCCTGGTCTAGTCCTGGTTTAGACCTGGTTTAGACCTGGTTTAGTCCTGGTCTAGTCCTGGTCTAGTCCTGGTTTAGACCTGGTCTAGTCCTGGTTTAGACCTGGTTTAGACCTGGTCTAGTCCTGATTTAGACCTGGTCTAGTCCTGGTTTAGTCCTGGTCTAGTCCTGGTTTAGACCTGGTTTAGACCTGGTCTAGTCCTGGTTTAGACCTGGTCTAGTCCTGGTCTAGTCCTGGTCTTGTCCTGGTTTAGACCTGGTCTAGTCCTGGTTTAGTCCTGGTCTAGTCCTGGTTTAGACCTGGTTTAGACCTGGTTTAGACCTGGTCTAGTCCTGATTTAGACCTGGTCTAGTCCTGGTTTAGTCCTGGTCTAGTCCTGGTTTAGACCTGGTTTAGACCTGGTCTAGTCCTGATTTAGACCTGGTCTAGTCCTGGTTTAGTCCTGGTCTAGTCCTGGTTTAGACCTGGTTTAGACCTGGTCTAGTCCTGGTTTAGACCTGGTCTAGTCCTGGTTTACCTGTTTTCTTTTCACTCTTTTATATTTAAATTTTCACTAAACGTCGGTTGTTGCGTTCAGAAAACACTCACACACTTCCATGTTCCACCTGGGGCAAAGCTCTGACGCTCACCCAGGATCAGAGCCTCATTCTGGGCTCCAAACTGCAGCTCCCCCCCCGGGCAGCTCCAGGGACCAATCCTCTGAGGCGTGCCCACAGACGGAGCCTCGTTTTGGGGTTTACGTCAGAATCCTCCAGGGGCAGAGGCGGGGGGACGGAAACAGGAAACATGAGGAAACAGTGAAGGAAGTGAGAGGAAATAATCCTCCTGTACTGATCAATTCCCCTGTGGATCAATAAAGTTTAGTTTAGTTTAGTTTAGTTTATTAAGGACAGTGTGCAGTTTCATTAAAAAGATGTCTGCACCAGATTTAGCTCAAAGCTAATTTCCATCTGCAGTCCTCACATCATAAAATACAATACAAAAATACGATAAAGTGCAATTATAAATACAATAAAAATACAATACAATATAATAAAAAGAAATCGCATATCAAATACAAGGTACAATCTTAACAGGCTAGTGCAGGATAAAATCTTAAAATATAAGCAATTCTAAAATAAACAATCTCAAAACAATTCTATACATTATCCAATATTAAAAAGTGCGTGCATATTCATAAGTGCATACAGGTAGAAATCACACGCATAATTTAGGAGCAGGGTCATTGAGAGCAAAGGTGAACGCTGATGATAATAATCCCCCTTTCATTACTTTTATAAAGAGCAGCAGCTGTCGAATGGTACCCACGAGGGTATCATCCGACAGCCACCTACCTAACTGGTACTATTATTTTGAGGTGAAGCTTTAGAAATAGGGCCTTAGCCAACAGAGGATACCCACGAGGGTAACGTCTGTTGGCCAACTACCGTCTGGTATTAGTGAGAGCAGGACTGACTGTCCAGGAGCCAGCTTTTAACGGCTCGAGAGAATGTTAAAAAGTCTGCCATGTCCTTTATATGACTCGGGAGTCTGTTCCACTCCGTCACAGCTTTATAAGAAAAGGCTGATTGGGAGAAGTGTGGTTAGGTCTAAATCAGGACTACACCAGGACTAAACCAGGTCTAAACCAGGTCTAAACCAGGTCTAAACCAGGACTAAACCAGGTCTGAACCAGGTCTAAACCAGGACTAAACCAGGACTAAACCAGGTCTAAACCAGGTCTAAACCAGGTCTAAACCAGGACTAAACCAGGACTAAACCAGGACTAAACCAGGTCTAAACCAGGACTAAACCAGGACTAAACCAGGTCTAAACCAGGTCTAAACCAGGACTAAACCAGGACTAAACCAGGTCTGAACCAGGTCTAAACCAGGACTAAACCAGGACTAAACCAGGTCTAAACCAGGTCTAAACCAGGTCTAAACCAGGACTAAACCAGGACTAAACCAGGTCTAAACCAGGTCTAAACCAGGTCTGAACCAGGTCTAAACCAGGACTAAACCAGGTCTGAACCAGGTCTAAACCAGGACTAAACCAGGTCTAAACCAGGTCTAAACCAGGTCTAAACCAGGTCTAAACCAGGACTAAACCAGGTCTGAACCAGGTCTAAACCAGGACTAAACCAGGACTAAACCAGGTCTAAACCAGGTCTAAACCAGGACTAAACCAGGTCTAAACCAGGACTAAACCAGGACTAAGCTAGTCTGGACTTTTACTTTTAAGAGATTAAGCCTTTATTGATCTCACACAAAGGAGAAATTTTACTTCTGTATTTGACCCCGGGCGAAGGGTCTTGCCCAAGGACCCACACTGGCCTTGCTCATTGCATGGGGGGGGGGGGTTGAACCCAGGTCCCCGGGGTGAAAGTCAAGCGACTTACCAGTTGCGCTAACTAGCCGGCTTTAAAGAACGCAGAAAAGTGGATTCACAGCGCGGGTTTGTGGTTTTATGGACTGGGGTCATTATTTACGGAGGGCAAATTCTATGGATAATGTGTTTGAGATGCTGCACTTTAAATTTACACTTTACGAGACATGAGGGATAAAGTCTTCTCACTATTTTCACTGTATCCTGAGTTTATAGTTTATTACGCCTCTGCGTCCTCTGCCCCCGACGCTCTGGTTTATCGACTGTTACCGCGGCGGATGTTCGGCGGTTACGATCTGACAGAACAGCTCAGAGTCGCACAAACACAAACACACACGAGGAGCACAGCGGCTTAAAAACTCAGGAGGAACAAATCTCTGCCAAACTCTGCCAAACTCCTGTCGCTCTCCCTCTTCAGGCTCCACCGGCGGTTTAAAAACTCCAGCCTGGATGAAAAGTTCACACTGGATTCTTTTATTTCCATTATGTTTTCATGATGTGCCAAATGTTTGTGCCAAGGTTATAATAGTTTGGGATTTTTCAATATAGTTCATTTTAATTAGTTTTTTCCTCTAATTCGATTAGTTTTTAGAGCGGCTTTGTTTGGTGATGGACAAGACCAGGTTTAGTCCAGGTTTAGTCCAGGTTTAGTCCAGGTTTAGTCCTGGTTTCGTCCAGGTTTAGTCCAGCTTTAGTCCAGGTTTAGTCCAGGTTTGGTCCAGGTTTGGTCCAGGTTTGGTCCAGGTTTAGTCCAGCTTTAGTCCAGGTTTAGTCCAGGTTTGGTCCAGGTTTGGTCCAGGTTTAGTCCAGGTTTAGTCCAGGTTTCGTCCAGGTTTAGTCCAGCTTTAGTCCAGGTTTAGTCCAGGTTTGGTCCAGGTTTGGTCCAGGTTTGGTCCAGGTTTAGTCCAGCTTTAGTCCAGGTTTAGTCCAGGTTTGGTCCAGGTTTGGTCCAGGTTTAGTCCAGGTTTAGTCCAGGTTTAGTCCAGGTTTAGTCCAGGTTTAGTCCAGGTTTAGTCCAGGTTTGGTCCAGGTTTGGTCCAGGTTTGGTCCAGGTTTAGTCCAGGTTTAGTCCAGGTTTGGTCCAGGTTTGGTCCAGGTTTGGTCCAGGTTTAGTCCAGGTTTAGTCCAGGTTTGGTCCAGGTTTGGTCCAGGTTTGGTCCAGGTTTGGTCCAGGTTTAGTCCAGGTTTAGTCCAGGTTTGGTCCAGGTTTAGTCCAGGTTCGGTCCTGGTTTCGTCCAGGTTTAGTCCAGGTTTGGTCCGGGTTTAGTCTAGGTTTAGTCCAGGTTTAGTCCAGGTTTGGTCCAGGTTTAGTCCAGGTCCCTTTTAAATAAAAAAAATAATAAAAAAGTGCGACCTGAAGAACCAGGGGCAGACTGACAGATGTTAACCCAGGATAAGTGCTCTGTTTTGGGCTCGTCTCTGGACCATCTCCCCCTCTCCTCCAGGGCACATCTCTGAGCTGATTCCCACATCAGAGCTTCGTTTTGGGGTTGGAGTCAGACGGTAGCTCCACCTCTGACCTTCTTAAGCGGCACATGTTTGAAGTTATCCAGAATCAGAGCGCCGTGCTGGGGTACGCTCGGAGATCTACCTCCTCTCCTCTCTCTGATGTTAACCCAGAAATAAAGCTCTTTCATCGGGTTAGCTCCCCTCGCGTGTGCCCGCTCCACCAGGGACCTCCGCTCAGATGTTAACCCAGGATCAGAGCCTCTCGTTGGGATAAGCCGCGGTCTGCCCCTCCACCTGTCTCACCAAGCGGACTCCTCATTCTCTCCCAGAATCAGAGGCTGGTTCCTGGGCGAGCTCTGGACCCTGTCCCCTCCCGCTCCGGGCCGTCTGCTCTGATGTCGCCTCGTATCAAAGGCTCGTTTTAACCAAAGCTCCAGATTGGATCTCTCTGATCTGAGCCCAGGCCCGGAGCTCCGTCCTGGGGTTAGTTTGGGGTCGTTCCACAGAGATGATGGAGCAGCACAATCAAACACTTCTGGAGTTATCGTCAGGATACGTGAGGATAATATCCTATATGTGTTAGTGAAGTTTAGTCCTGGTTTAGTCCTGGTTTAGTCCTGGTTAAGTCCTGGTTTAGTCCTGGTTCAGTCCTGGTTCAGTCCTGGTTTAGACCTAGTTTAGACCTGGTTTAGTCCTGGTTCAGTCCTGGTTTAGTCCTGGTTTAGTCCTGCTTTAGACCCGGTTTAGTCCTGGGTCAATCTTGATTTAATCCTGGTTTAGACCTGGTTTAGTCCTGGTTAAGTCCTGGTTTAGTCCTGGTTCAGTCCTGGTTCAGTCCTGGTTTAGACCTAGTTTAGTCCTGGTTTAGTCCTGGTTCAGTCCTGGTTTAGTCCTGGTTTAGTCCTGCTTTAGACCCGGTTTAGTCCTGGGTAAATCTTGATTTAATCCTGGTTTAGTCCTGGTTTAGTCCTGGTTCAGTCCTGGTTTAGACCTAGTTTAGTCCTGGTTTGGTCCTGCTTTAGTCCTGCTTTAGTCCTGGTTTAGACCTAGTTTAGTCCTGGTTCAGTCCTGGTTTAGACCTAGTTTAGTCCTGGTTCAGTCTTGGTTTAGTCCTGGTTCAGTCCTGGTTCAGTCCTGGTTTAGTCCTGGTTTAATCCTGGTTTAGACCTGGTTAAGTCTTGATTTAATCCTGGTTCAGTCCTGGTTTAGACCTAGTTTAGTCCTGGTTCAGTCTTGGTTTAGTCTTGGTTTAGTCCTGGTTCAGTCTTGGTTTAGTATTGGTTTAGTCCTGGTTCAGTCCTGGTTCAGTCCTGGTTAAGTCCTGGTTTAGCCATGATTTAGTTCTGCTTTAGTCCTCAGACCTGGTTTAGACCTGGTTTGGACCTGGTTTGGACCTGGTTTAGTCCTGGTTTGGACCTTTAATTTCATTTAGTTTTGTCCAGTTTTGGAGCTGGTTTAGTAAAGTTCAGGCTTCGACCTGGTTAAGTCCTAGTTTAGCCCTTGTTTAGTCATAATATAATCTTTTAATCCTGGTTTTGATCTGGTTTGATCCAGGGATCTCCTCCGCTGACATAACCCAGGCT
>JAVJIX010000166.1:1110000-1147500 GCA_036785185.1 Paratrypauchen microcephalus
CTTGTGTCCAAAAAGGAGGACAAAGGCCCTAAAGTGAGGACACCTTGGTTTTTTTTTGTTTGTTCATTTTTTTTTATATCTGCAAAGTGCGAGCCGCGCGGGGAGGGGGGGGGGGGGGGGGTGTCGCCCACAGGGATCCAAGGAGCGCTCAGGGAGTTAGTGTGTTTGCTCAGACACATTAAAAATTAGGGGGAACATTGGCCATGTCCCAATTCCAAGTATTACTAGTCACAATAGAATAATATTTTTGTCTTTAGGGAACAAGGAGCAGACCACCCGGCTCATTGAGCTGAGGCGGGACCTGTTCCATTTCACAGACGCCCATGTGATCCCCGGACTGTACTCAGGGCTGAGCGAGTATGCACCCTCTCGACTGCAGACTGAGACCACACTCCGAACCGTGCACTCGCTGAATTGGGAAACGGCGAACATCGCAGAGTAGCAAGTGTAAATAATGGGTGGGGATTTATGACGATTTATGCAACGGTGGCCGACGAGGGTCCGAAAGGAGGACAAAATGTAAAAAAGGAGGACACGTGACAGACGGCCGGACAGACAGCTCTCAAACCGGACTGTCCGGACGAAATCCGGACAAATGGTCACCCTACTTCTCCTCCGTGTCTCCTGTACATTACATACAGAATGTGTTCAGTTTAACACATTTATATAGATGTTATAGAGGGGGGCTCCGGGGGGGCTCCGGGGGGGCTCCAGGAGTCCCGCTGGATGCACGAGGAGCCGAGACATGAGTCACTGGATCTGTAGGAAGTCCAGACCAGGACTAAGACATGAGGACCAGACTGGGACCAGACTGGGACTAGACCGGGACCAGACCGGGACCAGACTGGAACTAGACCGGGACTAGACCAAGATTAAATGTGGACCAAACCAGGTCTAAACCAGGTTTAAACCAGGACTAAACCAGGTCTAAGCCAGGTTTAAACCAGGTTTCAACCAGGACTAAACCAGGTCTAAACCAGGTTTAAACCAGGACTAAACCAGGTCTAAACCAGGTTTAAACCAGGTTTAAACCAGGACTAAACCAGGACTAAACCAGGACTAGACCAGGACTAGACCAGGTCTAAACCAGGATTAAACCACCGCATGTGGCTCTTGTGCGTTTTCGCTTTGTGGCTCGGACTGCGTTGTTGGACATGGTCCCGAGGGGGAGGCACGGGCCGGACACTGCCTCGGTCTCATGCTCGCAGCCCCGGGTGGGATGCCGGCCATCTTGCTCTGTCACGGATTTGACCACGATGAGCCCCCCCCTTCCCCCCTCCCCCCACGTTTCACTATTAATACATTTTGTTGAAAATCTACGAAAGTTTAAGTGTTCAAACAAGAGACAAATGTGAGAAAACGTTAATTCCAGTGTGAGAAAAGTGTATAATGTGTGTGGTGAGGTGTTTACAGCCTTAAAACATGGAGAATAAAATATAAAGTTGTCCTACTTCACGGATTTCACTTATTGCGGGTTATTTCTGGAACCTAACCCCCGAGTGTGTGCGCAAAAAACGTGGGGAACACAGAGCGGCGGAACATGGCGCCGCAGGACATCGTTTGAGAGGGGGACTGTTTTGAACGTAGCGCCGCAGGACATCATTTGAGAGGGGGACTGTTTTGAACGTAGCGCCGCAGGACATCGTTTGAGAGGGGGACTGTTTTGAACGTAGCGCCGCAGGACATCGTTTGAGAGGGGGACTGTTTTGCCGCAGGACATCGTTTGAGAGGGGGACTATTTTGAACGTGGCGCCGCAGGACATCGTTTGAGAGGGGGACTGTTTTGAACGTGGCACCGCAGGACATCGTTTGAGAGGGGGACTGTTTTGAACGTGGCACCGCAGGACAACGTTTGAGAGGGGGACTATTTTGAACGTGGCGCCGCAGGACATCGTTTGAGAGGGGGACTGTTTTGAACGTAGCGCTGCAGGACATCGTTTGAGAGGGGGACTGTTTTGAACGTGGCACCGCAGGACATCGTTTGAGAGGGGGACTGTTTTGAACGTGGCACCGCAGGACATCGTTTGAGAGGGGGACTGTTTTGAACGTAGCGCTGCAGGACATTGTTTGAGAGGGGGACTGTTTTGAACGTAGCGCTGCAGGACATCGTTTGAGAGGGGGACCGTTTTGCACGTAGCGCTGCAGGACATCGTTTGAGAGGGGGACCGTTTTGAACGTGGCGCTGCAGGACATCGTTTGAGAGGGGGACTGTTTTGAACGTGGCGCCGTAGGACATCGTTTGAGAGGGGGACTGTTTTGCAGTGGTGTGAGAGCGGTGGAAGCTCAGGCCGCTCCGAAGGCTGCAGCCCTCGAACTCGCCTCCGTTACCGAAACAGGACAGGCCAACGGAGCCGCTCCCGTCGCCCAGCAACCGAGACACGCTGCTAACGCTAATGCTAACAACACGCACCACGCAAATTACAAACACGGATCAATAACAAAGATTATGCACGGGGAATTTTGAGACCAAGTTATGATTCTCATCCAAATCTTGTGGCTAAAACTGGTTCAGTCCTGATTTAGCCCTGGTTTAGCCCTGGTCTAGTCCTGGTTTGGTCCTGGTTTAGCCCTGGTCTAGTCCTGGTTTGGTCCTGGTTTAGCCCTGGTCTAGTCTTGGTTTGGTCCTGGTCTAGTCCTGGTTTAGCCCTGGTCTAGTCTTGGTTTGGTCCTGGTTTGGTCCTGGTCTAGTCCCGGTTTGGTCCTGGTCTGGTCCTGGTCTAGTCTTGGTTTGGTCCTGGTCTGGTCCTGGTCTAGTCTTGGTTTGGTCCTGGTCTAGTCTTGGTCTAGTAAAACGAAAACTTAAGTTTAACTTTTGCAAAACAAAACGTTTATATTTCTGAGATCTAAAATAGGATAAATTACCTAAAAAGATGAGATTTGCATGATCAATTATTATTATTAAGGATTTTTATATTGATCAGTGATTACGTTTATACAGGGAACGTTTAAGTTTATAAAGAATCTGTCGTTTGAGAAAAGACGGTTTATTCAAACATTAACCCATCACACAGACCTGATTATTGATTATAGATTTTATAAACACTTAGTACATGAAAAAAACACGTCAGATATAATTTTGAAAAACACCGTGACAAAAGTTTCTTTTCCGCTCAGCTCGAGTCGGGAGTTTCTTTTCTAAACTCGCAGAGACTCGAGGAGCTGAAGATTTACGGAGTCTTCAAAATGTCAAACGCCAAAAGTGAAAACTCATCAGAGAAAGAATTAAACATGAACATGAAGATGTGTCTGCAGGAAGAGAGAAAGAAGAGAAAGAGGGAGAAAGAGAGAGAAAGAGGGAGAAAGAGAGAGAAAGAGAGAGAAAGAGAGAGAAAGAGGGAGAAAGAGGGAGAGGGGGAGAGAGAGGGTGAGAGAGAGAGAGAAGAGAAAGAGAGAGAAAGAGAGAGAAAGGAACAGAGAGAAAGAGGGAGAGGGGGAGAGAGAGGGGGAGAGAGAGGGGGAGAGAGAGAGGGGGAGAGAGAGGGGGAGAGGGAGAAAGAAGAGAAAGAGAGAGAAAGAAGAGAAAGAAGAGAAAGAGAGAGAAAGAAGAGAAAGAAGAGAAACAGAGAGGGAGAGAGAGAGGGGGAGAGAGAGAAAGAATTAAACATGAACATGAAGATGTGTCTGCAGGAAGAGAGAAAGAAGAGAAAGAGAGAGAAAGAGAGAGAAAGAGAGAGAAAGAAGAGAAAGAGAGAGAAAGAAGAGAAAGAGATAGAAAGAGAGAGAAAGAGAGAGAAAGAGAGAGAAAGAAGAGAAAGAGAGAGAAAGAGAGAGAAAGAGAGAGAAAGAGAGAGAAAGAGAGAGAAAGAGAGAGAAAGAGGGAGAGGGGGAGAAAGAGGGAGAGGGGGAGAGAGAGAGAGAGAAGAGAGAGAGGGGGGAGAGAGGGAGAGAAGAGAGAGAGAAACAGAGAGGGAGATAGAGAGGGGGAGAGAGAGAAAGAAGAGAAAGAGAGAGAAAGAGGGAGGGGGGAGAGAGAAAGAAGAGAAAGAGAGAGAAAGAGAGAGAAAGAAGAGAAAGAGGGAGAAAGAGAGAGAAAGAAGAGAAAGAGGGAGAAAGAGAGAGAAAGAAGAGAAAGAGGGAGAAAGAGAGAGAAAGGAACAGAGAGAAAGAGGGAGAAGGGGAGAGAGAGGCGGAGAGAGAGAGAGAGAAGAGAGAGAGGGGGAGAGAGAGAGAGAAGAGAGAGAGGGGGAGAGAGAGAGAAACAGAGAGGGAGATAGAGAAAGTGAGAGAGAGAAAGAAGAGAAAGAGGGAGAAAGAGAGAGAAAGGAACAGAGAGAAAGAGGGAGAGGGGGAGAGAGAGGCGGAGAGAGAGAGAGAGAGAGAGAGAGAGGGGGAGAGAGGGAGAGAGAGAAACAGAGAGGGAGATAGAGAGGGGGAGAGAGAGAGAAACAGAGAGGGAGATAGAGAAAGTGAGAGAGAGAAAGAAGAGAAAGAGGGAGAAAGAGAGAGAAAGAAGAGAAACAGAGAGAAAGAGGGAGAGGGGGAGAGAGAGGCGGAGAGAGAGAGAGAGAGAGAGAGAGAGAGGGGAGAGAGAGAGAGAGAGAGAGAGAGAGAGAGAGAGGGGGGAGAGAGAGAAACAGAGAGGGAGATAGAGAAAGTGAGAGAGAGAAGAGAAAGAGAGAGAAAGAGAGAGAAAGAGGGGGAGAGAGGGGGAGAGAGAGAGAGAAGAGAGAGAGGGGGAGAGAGGGAGATAAGAGAGAGAGAAACAGGGAGGGAGATAGAGAGGGGAGAGAGAGAAAGAAGAGAAAGAGAGAGAAAGAGAGAGAAAGAAGAGAAAGAGAGAGAAAGGGGGAGAAAGAAGAGAAAGAGAGAGAAAGAAGAGAAAGAGAGAGAAAGAGAGAGAAAGAAGAGAAAGAAAGAGAAAGAGAGAGAGAGAGGGAGAGAGAGAGAGAGAAGAGAGAGAGAGAAAAAGAGAGGGAGAGAGAGAGGGGGAGAGAGAGGGAGAGAGAGAGAGGAGAGAGAAGGAGAGAGAGTAAGACAGAGAGAGAGAGAGAGAAACAGAGAGAGAGGGAGAAGAGAGGGAGAGGTTGAGGGAAGAGAGAGAGGGAGAAGAGAAAAGAGAGAGGGGAGAGAGGGAGGGAGAGAGAGAAAGAGGGAGAGAGAGAAGAGAGAAAGAGGGGGAGAGAGAGGGAGAAGAAAGAGGGAGAGAGAGAGGAGATAGAGGGAGAGAGAGAGAAAAACAGAGAGAGAGGGAGGGAGAGAGAGAGAGAGAGGGAGAGAGACAATCATAACAGAGAGCAAGAGGAAGAAGAGAAGACAGAGATAGAGAGAGAGAGGACAGTGCATGAAGGAGAGAGAAGAGAAAGAGAGAAGAGAGAGACAGAGAGAGAGAGGGTGAGAGAGCGAAAGATATATAGAGAGAGAGATAGAAAGAGAGAGAGAGAGAGGGAGGGAGAGAGAGAGAGGAAGACAGAGAAAGAGAGAGAGAGGGGGAGAGAGGTAGATCACAATGGAGAGGGAGGGGAAGAAGAGAAGACAAAGAGAGAGGGAGGACAGTGCATGAAGGAGAGAAGAGAAAGGGAGAGAGAAAGAGAGAAGCAGTGATTATAAAGACGGAGAGGAAGAAAGAGAAAGTCTAATTAGTGTGGAGCGACCTTTAGAGCGATCACAGAAAACAAAAGATCAGAGCTGCTTGGACACAACCCGACAGGGACTAAAAACCAGCTTTAGACCGGCTTTAGTCCTGGTTTAGTCCTGGTTTAGACCTGGTTTAGACCTGGTTCAGTCCTGGTTCAGTCCTGGTTCAGTCCTGGTTTAGACCTGGTTTAGTCCTGGTTTAGTCCTGGTTCAGTCCTGGTTCAGTCCTGGTTTAGACCTGGTTCAGTCCTGGTTTAGTCCTGGTTTAGACCTGGTTTAGACCTGGTTTAGTCCTGGTTTAGCCCTGGTTTAGACCTGGTTTAGTCCTGGTTTAGTCCTGGTTTAGACCTGGTTTAGACCTGGTTTAGACCTGGTTTAGCCCTGGTTTAGACCTGGTTTAGTCCTGGTTTAGTCCTGGTTCAGTCCTGGTTCAGTCCTGGTTTAGACCTGGTTTAGTCCTGGTTTAGACCGGCTTTAATCCTGGTTTAGTCCTGGTTTAGTCCTGGTTTAGACCTGGTTTAGACCTGGTTTAGTCCTGGTTTAGACCTGGTTTAGACCTGGTTCAGTCCTGGTTTAGTCCTGGTTTAGACCTGGTTTAGACCTGGTTTAGTCCTGGTTTAGCCCTGGTTTAGACCTGGTTTAGTCCTGGTTTAGTCCTGGTTTAGACCTGGTTTAGACCTGGTTTAGACCTGGTTTAGCCCTGGTTTAGACCTGGTTTAGTCCTGGTTTAGTCCTGGTTCAGTCCTGGTTCAGTCCTGGTTTAGACCTGGTTTAGTCCTGGTTTAGACCGGCTTTAATCCTGGTTTAGTCCTGGTTTAGTCCTGGTTTAGACCTGGTTTAGACCTGGTTTAGTCCTGGTTTAGACCTGGTTTAGACCTGGTTTAGTCCTGGTTTAGACCTGGTTTAGTCCTGGTTTAGTCCTGGTTCAGTCCTGGTTCAGTCCTGGTTTAGACCTGGTTCAGTCCTGGTTTAGTCCTGGTTTAGACCTGGTTTAGACCTGGTTTAGTCCTGGTTTAGCCCTGGTTTAGACCTGGTTTAGTCCTGGTTTAGTCCTGGTTTAGACCTGGTTTAGACCTGGTTTAGACCTGGTTTAGCCCTGGTTTAGACCTGGTTTAGTCCTGGTTTAGTCCTGGTTCAGTCCTGGTTCAGTCCTGGTTTAGACCTGGTTTAGTCCTGGTTTAGACCGGCTTTAATCCTGGTTTAGTCCTGGTTTAGTCCTGGTTTAGACCTGGTTTAGACCTGGTTTAGTCCTGGTTTAGACCTGGTTTAGACCTGGTTTAGTCCTGGTTTAGACCTGGTTTAGTCCTGGTTTAGTCCTGGTTTAGACCTGGTTTAGACCTGGTTTAGTCCTGGTTTAGTCCTGGTTTAGTCCTGGTGTAGTCCTGGTTTAGTCCTGGTTTAGACCTGGTTCAGTCCTGGTTTAGTCCTGCCGCTGTGGCCGTGGGGTCTGTGTGAAAATGTTAAACGTTCAGAATAATTACAAACGTGATTATTTAAACTCCGTGTCGCTGAGAAGTGTTTGTATTTTTCTTGTCGCGGTCATAAAGTGCGGCGGCTCATTTCGCTGGGCCTCTAAACGCTGATGTTAACAGCGCTAATGGAATCACAGGCCATTCCGCACTCTCACTCATTCGCCGAATTAGCATGAATCATCAGTTACCACGGCGATTAGCAATTCTAAACTCAATCTTTTGAATGAAGGAGAAATGTACAATAATCACAGCTGCTGTTACTATGAAATACTTCTACTGCAAATACTTCTACTACTGCTAATACTACTACTGCTACTACGAATACTACTACTACTGCCAATACTACTACTACTAATACTGCTAATGCTAATACTACTATTGTTACTGCTAATACTAATACTGCTACTGCTACTACTAATATTACTACTACTGCTAATACTACTACTGCTAATACTGCTAGTGCTACTACTACTGCTAATATTACTACTACTGCTAATACTGCTAGTGCTACTACTACTGCTAATACTACTACTACTGCTAATACTGCTAGTGCTACTACTACTGCTAATACTACTACTACTGCTAATACTGCTAGTGCTAATACTACTACTGCTAATACTACTACTACTACTGCTAATACTACTACTACTACTATTACTACTACTGCAATCCCAGTGCTGCCGATAGTTCTACACTTGTTCACTTCACGGGAGCCATAAGGTCTGTTGCCGTAGCGATTAACAATTTAACACTGATGGGATCCTCAGAATGTGAATGAAAAATGAGTTCAGAAAGACTCAACCTCCCTCCTCTCCTCTTCTCTCCTCCCTTCCTCCCTCTCTCCCTTCCTCCCTCTCTCCTCTTCCTCCCTCTCTCCTCTTCCTCCTCTCCTCCTCCCTCTGTTCTCTCTCTCCTCTTCCTCCCTCTCTCCTCTTCCTCCCTCTCTCCTCTTCCTCCTCTCTCCTCTTCCTCCTCTCCTCCTCCCTCTGTTTTCTCTCTCCTCTTCCTCCCTCTCTCATCTTCCTCCCTCTGTTCTTCCTCCTCCCTTCCTCCCTTCTGAACTTCCTAGTTCAGAAAGACTCAACCTCCCTCCTCTCCTCTTCTCTCCTCCCTTCCTCCCTCTCTCCTCTTCCTCCCTCTCTCCTCTTCCTCCTCTCCTCCTCCCTCTGTTCTCTCTCTCCTCTTCCTCTCTCTCTTTTCTCTCTCCTCTCCTCCCTTCCTCCCTCTATCCTCCCTTCCTCCCTCTCTCATCTTCCTCCCTCTGTTTTCTCTCCTCCCTGCCTCCCTCTCTCCTCTCCTCCCTCTCTTCTGTCTTCTCTCCTCCCTTCCTCCCTCTCCTCCCTTCCTCCTCTCTCCTCTCCTCTCCTCCTTCCTCCCTCTCTCTCCTCCCTTCCTACCTCTCTTCTTTCTCTCCTCTCCTCTTCCTTCCTCTCTCCTCTCCTCCCTCTCTCTCTTCATCTCTCTCTCTCCCTCCAGCTGTTTTCTATAACCTTCATCCGTCTCTCCTGTCATCCTCTCCTCTAGCCCATCCATCCTCTTTCTCCTCTTCCTCTCCCACACCTTTTCTCTCTCTCTATTCTGCCTCACACTTCCTCCCTCTATTCCCTTTGTCCTTTTTCTTCTCTTTCTCCTTTACCTTTTCTACCCCTCTCTCTCTCTCTCTCTCTCTCTCTTTCATATTTCAAACTCAGTGTTCCCTCCCCTCCCTTTCTTTCTCTCTCCTCCCCTCCTCCTCTCCTCTTTCTCTCACTCCTCTCCCTCTCTTACTCTCTCGTTCCTCTCTTACTCTCTCGTTCCTCTCTTTCTCTCTCGTTCCTCTCTTTCTCTCATTTCTCTCAGTTTGTTTCCTCTCTCTCTCATTATGATGCTCCTGTTTCCGTGGAAACCAGCGGTGATGCATCATGGGAAGTGTAGTGCAAGAGCAGAACAGGCAGACGAACGACCACAACATCTGCTCCTCCACTGTGTCCTCTCCTCCTCTTCTCCTCTCCTCCTCCTTCTCTCTTCATCCTCCCCCACCTCCTCTCCCTCTTTTCTCCTCCTCACCTCCTCCTCTCCTCATCCTCTCTTCATCGTCCCCCCACCTCCTCTCCCTCTGTTCTCCTCCTCCTCACCTCCTCCTACCTCCTCTCTTCCTCCTCTCTTCCTCCCCTCCTCCTCTCCCTCTTTTCTCCTCCTCCTCCTCCTTCTCTCCTCCTTCTCCTCCTCCTCTTCTCTGTATTCTGTTTCTTTGGTGAAGGACAGATTGATTAGACTCTTCTCCTCTCCTCCTCCTCCTCCTCCTCTCTCTCTCTCTTCATCCTCCTCTCCTCCTCCTCTCCTCCTCCTCCTCTCCTCTGTATTCTGTTTGCTGAAGGACAGATTGATTAGACTCTTCTCCTCTCCTCCTCCTCCTCTCCCTCTTTTCTCCTCCTCCTCATCCTCCTCCTCTCCTCTCCCTCTTTCTCCTCCTCACCTCCTCCTCTCCTCATCCTCTCTTCATCGTCCCCCCACCTCCTCTCCCTCTGTTCTCCTCATCCTCACCTCCTCCCACCTCCTCTCTTCCTCCTCTCTTCCTCCCCTCCTCCTCTCCCTCTTTTCTCCTCCTCCTCCTCCCCCTCCTCCTCCTTCTCTCCTCCTTCTCCTCCTCCTCTTCTCTGTATTCTGTTTCTTTGGTGAAGGACAGATTGATTAGACTCTTCTCCTCTCCTCCTCCTCCTCCTCCTCTCTTCTCTCTTCATCCTCCTCTCCTCCTCCTCTCCTCCTCCTCCTCTCCTCCTCCTCCTCTCCTCTGTATTCTGTTTGCTGAAGGACAGATTGATTAGGTTCCTCTCGTCCTTGTGTCATGACAAAGACGTTTCTACTGGAGGAATCCATCTCTGCCTCGTTAGAGTAACGAGAGACACAGAGAAGAGGAGGAGAGGAGGAAAGGAGAGGAGGAGGAAGAGAGAGGATGAGAGAAGGAGACAAGGAGAGAGGAGAGATGAGGAGATCAAAGTAAGAGGAAAAGGCAATGCACAAAGAACTAAACCAGGACTAAACCAGGACCTTTTTTTTTTTCTTGGTTTGGTGGGATAGGACCCGTACTAAGTCAATAAAGACTAACGAGGAGCCTAACGAGGACCTCCTCTGGTCTCTGTAGTGTCCTCAGAGTGAAGCATCGTGGGTAATGAAGTCCCTGAGCGGCGGCGCTGGGTCTGATCCATGAACAGTGAAAATAAAAAATCCCACACCGAAAACCAAACATCAGACAGAAAACCAAACATCCCTCACCCAAAACCAAACATCCCTCACCGAAAACCAAACATCCCTCACCCAAAACCAAACATCCCACACCCAAAACCAAACATCCCTCACCGAAAACCAAACATCCCACACCGAAAACCAAACATCCCTCACCCAAAACCAAACATCCCTCACCGAAAACCAAACATCCCTCACCCAAAACCAAACATCCCTCACCGAAAACCAAACATCCCTCACCGAAAACCAAACATCCCTCACCGAAAACCAAACATCCCTCACCGAAAACCAAACATCCCTCACCGAAAACCAAACATCCCACACCGAAAACCAAACATCCCACACCCAAAACCAAACATCCCTCACCGAAAACCAAACATCCCTCACCGAAAACCAAACATCCCTCACCGAAAACCAAACATCCCTCACCGAAAACCAAACATCCCACACCCAAAACCAAACATCCCACACCGAAAACCAAACATCCCACACCCAAAACCAAACATCCCTCACCGAAAACCAAACATCCCTCACCGAAAACCAAACATCCCTCACCGAAAACCAAACATCCCTCACCGAAAACCAAACATCCCACACCCAAAACCAAACATCCCTCACCCAAAACCAAACATCCCACACCCAAAACCAAACATCAGACAGAAAACCAAACATCCCTCACCGAAAACCAAACATCCCACACCGAAAACCAAACATCCCTCACCCAAAACCAAACATCACACACCCAAAAACAAACATCCCTCACCGAAAACCACACATCCCTCACCGAAAACCAAACATCCCTCACCGAAAACCAAACATCCCTCACCGAAAGCCAAACATCCCTCACCGAAAACCAAACATCCCTCACCGAAAACCAAACATCCCACACCCAAAACCAAACATCCCTCACCGAAAACCAAACATCCCACATCCAAAACCAAACATCCCTCACCGAAAACCAAACATCCCACACCCAAAACCAAACATCCCACACCCAAAACCAAACATCCCTCACCCAAAACCAAACATCCCTCACCGAAAACCAAACATCAGACAGAAAACCAAACATCCCTCACCCAAAACCAAACATCCCACACCCAAAACCAAACATCCCACACCCAAAACCAAACATCCCTCACCGAAAACCAAACATCCCAAACCCAAAACCAAACATCCCACACCCAAAACCAAACATCCCACACCCAAAACCAAACATCCCTCACCCAAAACCAAACATCACTCACCGAAAACCAAACATTCCTCACCCAAAACTGGAGAAGTTCAATATGTCAACTGGACAAACGTTTATTTAGGTCGAAAACGTTTTGCAGCTTATCCGAGGTGTTTATTCAGATCTATTCAGACGCTCACCTGTCACAGAGAAAAGGTGGTCCAAATGTGGTCTAAACCAGGTCTAAACCAGGTCTAAACCAGGTCTAAACCAGGTCTAAACCAGGTCTAAACCAGGTCCAAGCATGGTCCAAATGTAGTCTAAAGCAGGTCTAAGCTAGGTCTAAACATGGTTCAAATGTAGTCTAAACCTGGACTAAACCAGGTCCAAACGTGGTCCAGATATGGTCTAAACCTGGACTAAACCAGGTCCAAACGTGGTCCAGATATGGTCTAAACCTGGACTAAACCAGGTCTAAACGTGGTCCAGATATGGTCTAAACCTGGACTAAACCAGGTTCAAACGTGGTTCAAATGTAATCTAAACCAGGTTTAAAACAGGTCTAAACCAGGTCTAAATGTAGTCTAAACCTGGACTAAACCAGGTCCAAACGTGGTCCAGATATGGTCTAAACCTGGACTAAACCAGGTTTAAAACAGGTCTAAACCAGGACTAAACCAGTTCTAACGATTCAATACGATAGTCGATACGATACTCGATACATGGCTCACGATACGATACGTGCGATCATTAGAGGTCATCACAGAGGAAAAAAAGTAAAATGAAAAAATAAATGTTTATATTTATCCAGTGATTTGTACTATAAAGTTATTTTCTATTTAAAGGCGCAGGGTTAAAGCAGCGGTGAAAAAGGCGCCGGGTTAAAGCAGCGGTGAAAAAGGCGCCGGGTTAAAGCGGCGGTGAAAAGGCGCCGGGTTAAAGTGGCGGTGAAAAGGCGCCGACCTAAAGCGGCGGTGAAAAGGCGCCGGGCTAAAGCGGCGGTGAAAAAGGCGCCGGGTTAAAACGGAGGTGAAAAGACGGCAGGTTAAAGCGGCGGTGATAAAGGCGCCGGGTTAAAGCGGCGGTGAAAAGGCGCCGGGTTAAAGCGGCGGTGAAAAGGCGCCGGGTTAAAGCGGCGGTGAAAAGGCGCCGGGTTAAAACGGAGGTGAAAAGACGGCAGGTTAAAGCGGCGGTGAAAAAGGCGCCGGGTTAAAGCGGCGGTGAAAAGGCGCCGGGTTAAAGCGGCGGTGAAAAGGCGCCGGGTGAGGCTTGTTGCAAGATTCAATATAGAGTTAAATCAAGTTTAATAATCCGTTCACTTTTTTCTTCTTGTCTGGCCCGACTTTTTAAATGGAGGAAGATTTCATATTAAAGCTTCAGCACTTTTCTAAACTTCAGACTTTTGGCCGTTGAACTTTGGGCCGTTGGACTTTGGGCCGTTGGACTTTGGGCCGTCTGACTTTGGCCCGTTGAACTTTCAGCTGTCGGACTGTGGGCCATTGGACTTTGGGCCGTTGGACTTTGGGCCGTTGGACTTTCAGCTGTCGGACTTTGGGCCGTTGGACTTTCGGCCGTCGGACTTTGGGCTGTTGAACTTTCGGCCGTCGGACTTTGAGGCGTCAGACTTTGAGGCGTTGAACTTTCGGCCATTGGACTTTGGGCCGTTGGACTTTGGGCCGTTGAACTTTGGGCCGTTGGACTTTGGGCACGTCACTGGTTTGTTCACAGTTTCTGTTTATTGAGCTGCACTGAGTCTGGGTTCATCTCGGCCGATGATGGAGCTCTCACAACTCTGGACCTGGGCCTCACTGTTGTTTTCTTTTACATCTGAGGATGGAGTTGTAGATGGAGACAGACAGGTCTCCATTTTGGTTCAGGGATGGATTGTCTTTCCAAACAAAAACAGCGTCTCTCAAACTGAAGAAGAAGCCTGGATGAGCTGCGAAAGGTTTTCCACCTAAATAAACTTTTGTCCAGTCAACATATTGAACTTCTCCTTTGCCGTGGATTCTTCTGGGCGACTGAGGGATTCTTCTGGGCGACTGAGGGATTCTTCTGGACGACTGAGGGATTCTTCTGGACGACTGAGGGATTCTTCTGGACGACTGAGGGATTCTTCTGGACGACTGAGGGATTCTTCTGGACGACTGAGGGATTCTTCTGGGCAACTGAGGGATTCTTCTGGACGACTGAGGGATTCTTCTGGACGACTGAGGGATTCTTCTGGACGACTGAGGGATTCTTCTGGACGACTGAGGGATTCTTCTGGACGACTGAGGGATTCTTCTGGACGACTGTGACGACAGCCCGATAGTGGTGTGTAAATGCCCCCTTTTTAAACTTCGGTCTCAGTTCCATCTTGTCGTTTTGGGCTTGGAACTTTCGCCTGTTGGACTTTGGGCCGTTGAACTTTCGGCTGTCGGACTTTCGTCCATCGGACTTTCTGGATGATCAGCTCTTTTCGCTCTGGTTCTCTGAAACTTGAGATTCATGGAACTTTAAAACTCTTTGGACTTCACTGAACCTCAGATCTGAGCCAAACGTTTGTGCTGAAGTTCAGATCAGTTCAGATCTGAGAAAGTGAACGGTGAATGTCTTCAGACAGTCCCTGATAGACCCGATCAGCTCCATTAAACCCACTTAGACCAGGACCAGGACCAGACCAGGACCGGACCAGGAAAGCTAACTCCATTTATAACGTGTAGGAATTAAAGAACGTTTAGACACAATAGAATTCTTTTTATAATTCTTTTTTTTTTTTAGACGTTTTTGTGGATGATTTTTTCGTTTTTTCCCTGAGTCCCGACACCAGAGCGAGTTTGAAATGTCACTGAGCACGAGTAAAAAAAAAAAAAACTGAAAATGAGTTCATTTAGAACCTGTCGACCAAAGCATCAGATCTCATCCCTTTAAATGAGCCTGTCCGCGTCCTCGCCTTTAATTAACCCCAAACCCGGACTGTGTCAAACCGGACCCGGACTCTGTCAGACCGGACCCGGACTCTGTCAAACCGGACCCGGACTGTGTCAGACCGGACCCGGACTCTGTCAGACCGGACCCGGACTCTGTCAATCCAGACCCGGACTGTGTCAAACCGGACCCGGACTCTGTCAGACCGGACCCGGACTCTGTCAAACCGGACCCGGACTCTGTCCGTCCGGACCCGGACTGTGTCAGACCGGACCCGGACTCTGTCAGACCGGACCCGGACTGTGTCAAACCGGACCCGGACTCTGTCAGACCGGACCCGGACTGTGTCAGACCGGACCCGGACTCTGTCAAACCGGACCCGGACTCTGTCAGACCGGACCCGGACTCTGTCAGACCGGACCCGGACTCTGTCAGACCAGAGACTAGACCAGAGTGCAGCATTGATTTGTTCTGAGGAGGTTTTAGTGGTTCTGGGGGAACATTTCTGGGACCAGTTCATAAAGATCCACCGACATCACAAGACCTGACGGAGGGATAAACCCGGAGAGAGGGAGAGGAGGAGGAGGAGAGAAGAGAGGAGGAGAGAGGGAGGAGGAGAGGGAGAGAGGAGGAGAGGGAAAGGAGGAGAGGGAGAGGAGGAGAGAGAGAGGAGGAGGAGGAGAGGAGAGAGGAGGAGAGGGAGAGAGGAGGAGAGGGAGAGAGGAGGGGAGAGAGAGAGGAGAGGGAGAGGAGGAGAGAGAGAGGAGAGAGAGAGGAGAGGGAGAGGAGGAGAGAAGAGAGGAGGAGAGAGGGAGGAGGAGAGGGAGAGAGGAGGAGAGAGAGAGGAGGAGAGAGAGAGAGGAGGAGAGAGAGAGGAGGAGGAGGAGAGGAGAGAGGAGGAGAGGGAGAGAGGAGGAGAGAGAGGAGGAGGAGGAGAGGAGAGAGGAGGAGAGAGGGAGGAGGAGGAGAGAGAGAGGAGGAGAGAGAGAGGAGGAGAGGGAGAGGAGGGGAGAGAGAGGAGAGAGAGAGGAGAGGGAGAGGAGGAGGAGGAGAGAAGAGAGGAGGAGAGAGGGAGGAGGAGAGGGAGAGAGAGGAGGAGGAGGAGAGAAGAGAGGAGGAGAGGGAGAGAGGAGGAGAGAGAGGAGGAGGAGGAGAGGAGAGAGGAGGAGAGAGGGAGGAGGAGGAGAGGGAGAGAGGAGGAGAGAGAGGAGGAGAGGGAGAGGAGGAGGAGGAGAGAAGAGAGAGAGGAGAGGGAGAGGAGGAGGAGGAGAGAAGAGAGGAGGAGAGAGGGAGGAGGAGAGGGAGAGAGGAGGAGAGAGAGAGGAGGAGAGAGAGAGAGGAGGAGAGAGAGAGGAGGAGAGAGGGGGAGGAGGAGAAGGAGAGAGGAGGAGAGAGAGAGGAGGAGAGGGAGAGGAGGAGAGAGAGAGGAGAGAGAGAGGAGAGGGAGAGGAGGAGGAGAGAAGAGAGGAGGAGAGAGGGAGGAGGAGAGGGAGAGAGGAGGAGAGAGAGAGGAGGAGGAGGAGAGAAGAGAGGAGGAGAGGGAGAGAGGAGGAGAGAGAGGAGGAGGAGGAGAGGGAGAGAGGAGGAGAGGGAGAGGAGGAGAGAGAGAGGAGAGAGAGAGAGGAGAGGGAGAGGAGGATAGAGAGAGGAGGAGAGAAGAGAGGAGGAGAGAGGGAGGAGGAGAGGGAGAGAGGAGGAGAGAGAGAGAGGAGAGAGAGAGAGAGAGAGAGGAGGAGAGGGAGAGAGGAGGAGAGGGAGAGGAGGAGGAGAGAGAGAGAGAGAGAGAGAGAGGAGAGGGAGAGGAGGAGGAGGAGAGAAGGAGAGGAGGAGAGAGAGAGGAGGAAGAGAGAGGAGGAGAGGGAGAGAGGAGGAGAGGAGGAGAGAGAGAGGAGGAGGAGAGGGAGAGAGAGAGGAGGAGAGAGAGAGAGAGATGAGGAGAGAGGAGAGCATAGGGAAATAGGAGGAGGAGAGAGAGGAGGAGAGGGAGAGGAGGAGGAGAGAGAGGAGGAGGAGAGAGGAGGAGGAGAGGGAGAGAGAGAGGAGGAGAGAGAGGAGGAGAAGAGCGATAGAGGAGGAGCGAGAGAGAGGAGAGAGAGAGGAGGAGAGAGAAGAGAGGGAGAGGAGAGAGAGGAGGAGAGCGAGAGGAGGAGAGAGAGAAAGAGAGAGGAGGAGAGGGAGGTGCAGAGAGGGAGAGGAAAAAAAGGGAGGAGAAAAGAAAAGAAAGAAAGAGAGGAGAGGGAGGACAGGGAAGAGGGAGAGGAGGAAAAGGAGGAGAGAGGACGGAGGGAGGCGTTCACACTCTGCTCCTTCGGTTTATTTAAAAGTTTCTTGTTTATGGAGCTGAAAATGAAGAAAACTAAAGCGTCGTTCCTCATCCCTTTATCACCCTGTTGCTATGACGACAGGCCTGAGTTCAGAAGCTGCTGTACGTATCCTGAATTAAAGCCACACTACGGAACATTTCTGGGGAGGGTCTGTCGTCCGCATGTCTCTGTGGAGGTGATGGTCCAGAGTCCAGACCAGAGACCAGACCAGAGTCCAGACCAGACCAGAGACCAGAGACCAGAGACCAGAGACCAGAGTCCAGACCAGAGACCAGACCAGAGACCAGAGTCCAGACCAGAGACCAGAGACCAGAGACCAGACCAGAGACCAGACCAGAGACCAGACCAGAGACCAGAGACCAGAGACCAGACCAGAGTCCAGACCAGAGACCAGAGACCAGAGACCAGAGACCAGAGACCAGAGACCAGACCAGAGACCAGACCAGAGACCAGAGACCAGAGACCAGAGACCAGACCAGAGTCCAGACCAGAGACCAGAGACCAAAGACCAGAGACCAGACCAGAGACCAGAGACCAGACCAGAGACCAGACCAGAGACCAGACCAGAGTCCAGACCAGAGACCAGACCAGAGACCAGAGACCAGAGACCAGACCAGAGACCAGAGACCAGACCAGAGACCAGAGACCAGAGACCAGACCAGAGTCCAGACCAGAGACCAGAGACCAGACCAGACCAGAGACCAGACCAGAGACCAGAGACCAGAGTCCAGACCAGAGACCAGAGACCAGAGACCAGACCAGAGACCAGACCTGAGACCAGAGACCAGAGACCAGACCAGAGACCAGACCAGAGACCAGACCAGAGACCAGACCAGAGACCAGACCAGAGACCAGAGACCAGACCAGAGACCAGAGACCAGAGACCAGACCAGAGACCAGAGACCAGAGACCAGAGACCAGACCAAAGACCAGACCAGAGACCAGAGTCCAGACCAGAGACCAGAGACCAGACCAGAGACCAGACCAGAGACCAGACCAGAGACCAGAGACCAGAGACCAGAGACCAGAGTCCAGACCAGAGACCAGAGACCAGACCAGAGACCAGACCAGAGACCAGAGACCAGACCAGAGACCAGAGACCAGAGTCCAGACCAGGGACCAGAGACCAGAGACCAGAGACCAGAGTCCAGACCAGAGACCAGAGACCAGACCAGAGACCAGACCAGAGACCAGAGACCAGAGACCAGAGACCAGAGACCAGAGTCCAGACCAGGGACCAGTCTCTGATTTAGTCGTGGGTTAGTCCTGGTATAGTCTTGGTTTAGTCCTTGTTTAGTCCTGGTTTAGTCCTGGGTTAGTCCTGGTTTAGTCCTGGGTTAGTCCTGGGTTAGTCTTGGTTTAGTCTTGGTTTAGTCCTGGTTTAGTCCTGGTTTAGTCCTGGGTTAGTCCTGGGTTAGTCTTGGTTTAGTCCTGGTTTAGTCCTGGGTTAGTCTTGGTTTAGACCTAGTTTAGTCCAGGGTTAGTCTTGGTTTAGTCCTAAATTGCCTTTTATGTCCTTTTTATTCAATTTTTAAAGGTTTTAATGGTTTAATGGTTTGATAATTTAGTCCTGATTAAAACCTCGTTTAGTCCAGATTTAGATCAGATGAATTAGACCAAAGTCGTTACAGCTGCAAATGCCCAGAGCAGCAAGAAAAGGACAGAGCACATTCAGTCCTGAGTCAGACCCGGTTTAGTCCGAATTCGGGCACTGCTTAGTCCCTGTTTAGTCCTGATTTAGACCTGGTTTGAGCTCCATTTAGGGTTTGTTCAGACCTGGTTTAGACCTTGTTTAGTCCTGGTTTAGACCTTGTTTAGACCTTGTTTAGACCTTGTTCAGACCTTGTTCAGACCTTGTTTAGAACTTGTTTAGTCCTGGTTTAGTCCTGGTTTAGACCTTGTTCAGACCTTGTTTAAACCAGGGGGGTATTCCACGAACGTCTCTAAACATAGCGGCGACTAAGTGGTAAAGCCTCACCTGAAGTAGCTGCAACTTAGCGTAAACCCTGAAGTCGTTCCACTAACACATTTCAGCTGCGCCTCAGCAGCGCTAACTTCAGCCGCGCCTATCCTGTCCGGGCCTAGATGCGTGCACAGGGAACATAACAAGCCCAGAACAAGCGACTGTCGAAAACGCCATCATGTCGAAGATTCGGGTCGATTATTTCAACGATTATTTCATCCCTCAAAACCTTTCACCTGCAGAGGAGCTGGCACTGGCCCTAAACCGGGGTCGCCCACTGGTGGAGGTAATTGAAGGAGGGACCCCATCAAAGATCCTTCCTGCGAGTTCTCGTGAAGAGTATATTCAAGGTATTCTCTAGCCTAATGCTTGCCTCAGCTGTGATCCAAGCATTTGTATTTTTAATAGTATGTTTGTGTTCTAGTTACTGAAGATGGCGTACACTTGGACCCTCCTCAGCAGTCCTCCAGCAGTGCCTTGCCTGACCCTCAGCAGTCCTCCAGCAGTGCCTTGCCTGACCCTCAGCAGTCCTCCAGCAGTGCCTTGCCTGACCCTCAGCAGTCCTCCAGCAGTGCCTTGCCTGACCCTCAGCAGTCCTCCAGTAGTGCCTTGCCTGACCCTCAGCAGTCCTCCAGCAGTGCCTTGCCTGACCCTCAGCAGTCCTCCAGCAGTGCCTTGCCTGACCCTCAGCAGTCCTCCAGCAGTGGCCTCACACCAGAATGTCATACCTAATGTCTTTTATTGTTTTATGCCTATTGATGGAAATTGATAAATAGGATTTCATTAAAGAGGCTTGCACAGCATCTCTGAAGCAAATTTGTTGAATCATTGAAATGTTGCATCATGGAGTGTGCCTGTTATTTGGCTACATTTAGTTTTAAAAGTAAAGGTTTACCTGTAACTGTATTCTTTGATAGAGATGTCACATAAAATATAAAGTGTCAGTGTCGTCAAGTGAGAGTGATGTTAGGCCCAACTGATATAAGTTCTATGATGATATGAATAATTTTAGGTTAAATTCATTCACATTTGTGTAATGTGTGGCAAATGTAAATTCGTGAAAATGTAACACATAATTGACTTGCGCATGAATACGTCAGTAACAGGAATCAAACCCAGGACGCCCACGTGAAAGACGCAGCACTTAACCACTTAAGTCTTTCACTGTGACGGCTCTGGAATTCTTCTATCTGATAATGTCGTAAAGACACCGGTTCAAAAGAATATTTTTAAATTATCGGAGATTTGTTAAGAACCAAGAACGTAAGGTAATTTATTTTTTTGCTGATATTGTTTTCGGACAACACAGATACTCATGCGGAAGGTATGCGGAACTGTTTGTTTAACACTCTGTTTACGTCAGGTACGTATTCTCTGCGACACGACCTGTTTAAGCCTCGTCTTTAACCTGCCCCGGACCAGGCTATCCACTGAAACCATGTTGCCCCAGTAACTCAGCGGGGACTAAGCTTAGCGAGAGTCATGGAACCGAACTCTCACTAAAACTAGCGCCAACTGTCGAATAAAGCCGGGCTTTGCGCTTAGCCGCGTTCGTGGAATACCCCTCTGGTTTAGACCTGGTTTAGTCCTGGTTTAGACCTTGTTCAGACCTTGTTTAGACCTGGTTTAGACCTTGTTTAGACCTGGTTTAGACCTTGTTTAGACCTTGTTTAGACCTGGTTTAGTCCTGGTTTAGACCTTGTTCAGACCTTGTTTAGACCTGGTTTAGACCTTGTTTAGACCTGGTTTAGACCTTGTTTAGACCTGGTTTAGACCTTGTTTAGACCTTGTTTAGACCTGGTTTAGTCCTGGTTTAGACCTTGTTCAGACCTTGTTTAGACCTGGTTTAGACCTTGTTTAGACCTGGTTTAGACCTTGTTTAGACCTTGTTTAGACCTGGTTTAGTCCTGGTTTAGACCTTGTTCAGACCTTGTTTAGACCTGGTTTAGACCTTGTTTAGACCTGGTTTAGACCTTGTTTAGACCTGGTTTAGACCTTGTTTAGACCTTGTTTAGACCTGGTTTAGTCCTGGTTTAGACCTTGTTCAGACCTTGTTTAGACCTGGTTTAGACCTTGTTTAGACCTGGTTTAGACCTTGTTTAGACCTGGTTTAGACCTTGTTTAGACCTTGTTTAGACCTTGTTCAGACCTTGTTTAGACCTGGTTTAGACCTTGTTTAGACCTGGTTTAGACCTTGTTTAGACCTTGTTTAGACCTTGTTCAGACCTGGTTTAGACCTTGTTTAGACCTTGTTTAGACCTTGTTCAGACCTGGTTTAGACCTTGTTTAGACCTTGTTTAGACCTTGTTCAGACCTGGTTTAGACCTTGTTTAGACCTTGTTTAGACCTTGTTCAGACCTGGTTTAGACCTTGTTTAGACCTTGTTTAGACCTTGTTCAGACCTGGTTTAGACCTTGTTTAGACCTGGTTTAGACCTTGTTTAGACCTTGTTTAGACCTTGTTCAGACCTGGTTTAGACCTTATTTAGTCCTGATTTAGACCTGGTTTGATCTCTATTTAAGGTTTGTTTAGACCTGGATTAGTCCTGATTTAGACCTGGTTTAGTCCTGATTTGGTCCATATTTTAGTCCCTGTTTACATTCCCGTTTAGTCCTGATTTAAATGATAAATAGTCACATTTTGATCCAGCACTTTTCCGCCATCAAGGCTCAAAGCGTTTTACAACAGGAAGCACTCCGTCCACACACCAGTGAACGCACGGATCTGTCAGGCAAACTCCTGCCCAAGGACACAACAGAATTCACACGCCAACCTGCGGGTCAGCAGATCTGACCGCTTCACCAGTGTTTTACAGTCTGTCCTGAATGAACCGCCAACCTAAGGATGAGTGGACAAATGCTCTGCCAACTGAGCTACTGCTGCCCGTTCAGACCTGGTTTAGTCCCTGTTTAGACCTGGTTTAGTTCCTGGTTTAGTTCTTATTTGAGACTTAGTTTAGTCCCCGTTTAGACCTGGTTTAGTTCTTATTTGAGACCTGATTTAGTCCCTGTTTAGACCTGGTTTAGGTCGTGTTTAGTCCTGATTTAGACCTTGTTTAGACCTGATTTAGCCCCTTGTTTAGACCTGGTTTAGACCTGGTTTAGGCCATGATTAGACCTTGTATAGACCTGGTTTAGATCTTGTTTAGACCTTGTTTAGACCTGGTTTAGACCTTGTTTAGACCTTGTTTAGTCCAGGTTTAGACCTTGTTTAGACCTGGTTTAGATCTGGTTTAGACCTGGTTTAGACCTGGTTTAGACCTGGTTTAGACTTTATTTAGACCTTGTTTAGACCTGGTTTAGCCCCTTGTTTAAACCTTGTTCCGGCCTGCTTTAGACCTTGTTTAGACCTTGTTCAGACCTGGTTTAGACCTTGTTTAGACCTTGTTTAGTCCTGGTTTAGACCTTGTTTAGACCTTGTTTAAACCTGGTTTAGATCTTGTTTAGACCTTGTTTAGTCCTGGTTTAGATCTTGTTTAGACCTTGTTTAGACCTGGTTTAGACCTTGTTTAGAACTTGTTTAGACCTGGTTTAGTCCAGGTTTAGACCTTGTTTAGACCTGGTTTAGATCTGGTTTAGACCTGGTTTAGACCTGGTTTAGACTTTATTTAGACCTTGTATAGACCTGGTTTAGATCTTGTTTAGACCTTGTTTAGACCTGGTTTAGACCTTGTTTAGAACTTGTTTAGACCTTGTTTAGTCCAGGTTTAGACCTTGTTTAGACCTGGTTTAGATCTGGTTTAGACCTGGTTTAGACCTGGTTTAGACCTGGTTTAGACTTTATTTAGACCTTGTTTAGACCTGGTTTAGCCCCTTGTTTAAACCTTGTTCAGACCTGCTTTAGACCTTGTTTAGACCTTGTTTAGTCCTGGTTTAGACCTTGTTTAGACCTTGTTTAAACCTGGTTTAGACCTTGTTTAGAACTTGTTTAGACCTTGTTTAGTCCAGGTTTAGACCTTGTTTAGACCTGGTTTAGATCTGGTTTAGACCTGGTTTAGACCTGGTTTAGACCTGGTTTAGACTTTATTTAGACCTTGTTTAGACCTGGTTTAGCCCCTTGTTTAAACCTTGTTCAGACCTGCTTTAGACCTTGTTTAGACCTTGTTTAGTCCTGGTTTAGACCTTGTTTAGACCTTGTTTAAACCTGGTTTAGATCTTGTTTAGACCTTGTTTAGTCCTGGTTTAGACCTTGTTTAGACCTTGTTTAAACCTGGTTTAGCCCCTTGTTTAAAGCTTGTGTAGACCTGGTTTAGACCTTGTTCAGACCTGGTTTAGTCCTTGTTTAGACCTGGTTTAGTCCTGGTCCTGTTTGGTCCTGATTGAATCCTTCAGGCCCTCCTCGGTGTAATGTTCCATAAAGTGCGGCGTTTACCCCTCAGCACACTGGAGATGATGCTAACGCAGAGCTAGCCTAGCGCATGATTTGCTGCAGTCGTTTTAATGGCACCGGAGCCACAGAGGACGCATTATCCGTTTGTTCAAGACACTTAACCTTTATTTAAAAGCCTCACGAGCAGAGATTCATGTCTGCGCCACAAACAGGAAGTGCACACACAGACAGAGGCGCGCTAAAGAGGTTAGCGCTAAAGAGGGGAGGGTATCAGGGTCAAAAACCACTAAATGTTTAGAAACAAACAGTAATGGAAGACAAGGAAATGTGGTTTCATATAAAAGGCTCGTCTGTTCGGATCCTGGTTTATACAGAGACACTTTACAAAGTCTACAATTCAGACGTGGTTTAGTTCAACTGGAAAAGGACTTTTCAAACTGTTTAGTCCTGGTTTAGACCTGGTTTAGTCCTGGTTTAGACCTGGTTTAGTCCTGGTTTAGACCTGGTTTAGTCTTTATTTATTCCTGGTTTAGTCCTGCTTTAGTCCTGGTTTAGTCCTGGTTTAGACCTGGTTTAGTCCTGGTTCAGTCCTGGTTTAGTCTTTATTTATTCCTGGTTTAGTCCTGCTTTAGTCCTGGTTTAGTCCTGGTTTAGACCTGGTTTAGTCCTGGTTTAGTTCTGGTTCAGTCCTACTTTAGTCCTACTTTAGTCCTACTTTAGTCCTGGTTTAGTCTTTATTTATTCCTGGTTTAGTCCTGCTTTAGTCCTGGTTTAGTCCTGGTTTAGTCCTGGTTTAGTCCTGGTTTAGTCCTGGTTTAGTTCTACTTTAGTCCTGGTTTAGTCCTGGTTTAGTCCTGGTTTAGTCCTGCTTTAGTCCTGGTTCAGTCCTGCTGTTTTCGTTCACATTTTCATAGTTTTGAGTCAACAGTTTTGAGTCACGTTCTCTCCATAATTGAGTCTGTTTAAATCTCGACAGAAAAGTTTATTAAAACGAGCGTTAATGAGATGCAAATTAGGCTCCAATTTGGAAACGTCTGGACAAATTAAGACACTGTAGTGGAAATGTGCCGCGCCGAAGTGAACACGATGTCAACATGTGCAAAGAGTCATGGGAAAAGACGGACAGTGTGCAAAGAGTCATGGAAGGAAACGGACGGTGTGCAAAGAGTCATGAGAAAAGACGGACGGTGTGCAGAGTCATGGAAGGAGACGGACGGTGTGCAAAGAGTCATGGAAGGAGACGGATGGTGTGCAAAGAGTCATGGAAGGAGACGGACGGTGTGCAAAGAGTCATGGAAGGAATCGGACGGTGTGCAAAGAGTCATGGAAGGAGACGGACGGTGTGCAAAGAGTCATGGAAGGAATCGGATGGTGTGCAAAGAGTCAAGGGAAAAGACGGACGGTGTGCAAAGAGTCATGGAAGGAATCGGATGGTGTGCAAAGAGTCATGAGAAAAGACGGACGGTGTGCAAAGAGTCATGGGAAAAGACGGACGGTGTGCAGAGTCATGGAAGGAATCGGACAGTGTGCAAAGAGTCATGGAAGGAAATGGACGGTGTGCAAAGAGTCATGGAAGGAAACGGATGGTGTGCAAAGAGTCATGGAAGGAAACGGATGGTGTGCAAAGAGTCATGGAAGGAATCGGATGGTGTGCAAAGAGTCATGGAAGGAAACGGATGGTGTGCAAAGAGTCATGGAAGGAATCGGATGGTGTGCAAAGAGTCATGGAAGGAAACGGATGGTGTGCAAAGAGTCATGCGAAAAGACGGACGGTGTGCAAATGAAGAATGAGAGTTTGAAGCATGACTCAGCAGAAACAGTCACTCCGAAGTTCTTCCACAGACTGAATAAACGTTCCGAGGTCCTGAGGGAGCGTGACGTCACCACAGCGTCGGCAACAGTCAAATGAAGCTCATCGAGGCCGCAGTTATAGGAGCAATTCCGAGTTTCAACCGCGAGTATCACAGCGACCAAAGAGCCAATCGGGAGCGAAGCTGTTGAAGGTGACGCCCCTTCCTGCCCGAACCCCAAGCCTGGAGCGACCTCGGGGAAGAAGACGTCTGATTGGTCTGTTATTAATGAAGGAGGCGTCTGATTGGTCTGTTATTAATGTTCAGATCTTTAGGAAATGAAAACGTTGAAATCCAAACCCCGGGACGATGTGGAGCGACTTCAGACATGTGAAGGTCAGAGTCCGGCAGCAGTTACTCCTCCTCTCGTCTTTTCTCCCTCTCTCCTCTTTTCTTCCTCTCTCCTCTTTTCTCTCCTCCCCCCTCTCTCCTTTTATCTCTCCTCACTCCCTCTCTCCTCTTTTCTCCCTTTCCTTTTCTCCCTCCTTCCTCCCTCTCTCCTGTTTTCTCTCCTCACTCCCTCTCTCCTCTTTTCTCCCTCTCCCCTTTTATCCGTCCTTCCTCCCCCTCTCCTCTCCTTTCTCCTCTCCTTTCTCCTCTCCTTTCTCCTGCTCCTCTTTTCTCTCCTCCCTCCCTCTCTCCTCTTTTCTCCCTCTCTCCTCTTTTCTCCCTCTCTCCTTTTATCCCTTCTTCCTCCTTCTCTCCTCTTTTCTTCCTCTCTCCTCTTTTCTCTCCTCCTTCCTCCCTCTCTCCTCTTTTCTCTCTCCCTCTCTCCTTTTTCTCTCTCTCCCTCTCTCCTCTTTTCTCCCTCTCTCCTCTTCTCTCTCCTCCTTCCTCCCTCTCTCCTCTTTTCTCTCTCCCTCTCTCCTCTTTTCTCTCTCTCCCTCTCTCTCCTCTTTTCTCTCTTCCTCTCTCCTCTCTCCTCTTTTCTCCCTCTCTCCTCTTCTCTCTCCTCCTTCCTCCCTCTCTCCTCTTTTCTCCCTCCCTCTCTCTTTTTTCTCTCCTCCCTCCCTCTCTCCTCTTTTCTCCCTCCCTCTCTCCACTTTTCTCCCTCTCCTCTTTTCTCTGTCCTCCCTCCCTCCCTCTCCCCTCTTTTCTCCCTCTCTCCTCCCTCTCTCCTCCCTCTCTCCTCCCTCTCTCCTCTCCTTTCTCCTCTCACTTTCCTTTGTTAATATTTAATGCTTGTGTGTCTTGTTTCTGCAGGATCTTCTGTTGCTTTTCCTGACTTTGTTTCGACTAAACTCGGATGGAGAGATGAGCCTCGGGCGTCACATCTGCTCGTCAAAAACACCTGAGCCCACGAAGAAACCGCTGGACCGAATCTGGACGGTCTGAGCCAGATCTAAACCAGGACTAAACCAGGACTCACCGGGGACTAAAACAAAATGCACTTTGAACCAGTCCAAAACTAGGACTTCCATAACACTCCTGAACGTCCCTCAGACCACACGTGGACTAAACCAGAACTAAACCAGGTCTAAAGACAGTGGGCGTGTACCAGTGCAGGTGAAAACGGGTGTAGATCGGCAAAATAAGTAAATAAAGACGACTTAAACGTGTACGAATCACTCCAGATAAAACTTCAGAGGGTCAGTGAGAAGATCTGAGAAAGATCTGAGAAGAGTCCTGGTTTATTCCCAGTTAAGTCTTGGTTTGGTTCTCGGTCCAGTCTCTCTGGTTTAGACCTTTTTAGACCTTGTTTAGACCTGGTTTAGACCTGGTTTAGACCTGGTTTAGACCTTGTTTAGACCTTGTTTAGACCTTGTTTAGACCTGGTTTAGACCTGGTTTAGACCTGGTTTAGACCTTGTTTAGACCTGGTTTAGACCTGGTTTAGACCTTGTTTAGACCTGGTTTAGACCTGGTTTAGACCTGGTTTAGACCTTGTTTAGACCTTGTTTAGACCTGGTTTAGACCTGGTTTAGACCTGGTTTAGACCTTGTTTAGACCTTGTTTAGACCTTGTTTAGACCTGGTTTAGACCTGGTTTAGACCTGGTTTAGACCTGGTTTAGACCTGGTTTAGACCTGGTTTAGACCTGGTTTAGACCTTGTTCTTAAACATGCACAAATCACTCCAGATACAACAGAGGGTCAGTGAGAAGATCAGAGAAAGATCTGAGAAGAACAGTGTGAAGAACAGCTCTGATTTAAGAACATCCGTAAGAGTCTTAGATTTAAAACCTGCTGTGATCCACAATGAGCCTCGTCCCAGTTAAATCCCAGTCAAGTCCTGGTTTAGTCCCGGTTAAGTCCTGGTTTGGTTCTCGGTCCTGTCTCGGGAGATTTGAAGGTCAGGTGGATGCAGAGGCTTAGCCGGAGGAAAGACGGAGATTTAAAGATAAACGAAAAGAGCAGAGGAGGAAGAAGAGGAGAGGGGTTTCCAAGGAAACGTGAGAGAGAGGTAAGGTCTGAACCAGGACTAAACCAGGTCTGAACCAGGTCTGAACCAGGACTAAACCAGGTCTGAACCAGGTCTGAACCAGGTCTGAACCAGGTCTGAACCAGGACTCAACCAGGTCTGAACCAGGTCTGAACCAGGACTAAACCAGGACTAAACCAGGTCTGAACCAGGTCTGAACCAGGACTAAACCAGGACTAAACCAGGACTTAACCAGGTCTGAACCAGGACTTAACCAGAACTAGACCAGGGACTAAAGCAGGACTCTCTCATTTTCTATTTTAGAACTTTTTTGACTTGGAACAAAAAAAAACAACTTAAAAACATCTATATATACTCCTGCACACACACACACATACACACACACACACACACACACACACTCACACACACACACACACACACACACACACACACACACACACACACACACACACACACACACACACACACACACACACACACACATACATACACACACACACACACACATACACACACGTACACACACACGTACACACACACACACAGTCTTTATACAGGCAATAAGGCCCAAGGACACAACAATATTATGCACTTTTCAGAGCCGGGACTGAACCACCAAACCCTCCGGTGATATGGCGACTGCTCTGTCTCTCTCTCCTCCATAGACCTGATCAGTTTCTTATTGAAATCAGCTCCACTTTCCTCTAAGTGCCCTGGAAATATCACAGCTCGCACACTGAAACTGAGAGTGAACGCTCCTATAGTGATACTCCTATAGTGATGCTCCTATAGTGATACTCCTATAGTGATGCTCCTATAGTGATACTCCTATAGTGATGCTCCTATAGTGATGCTCCTATAGTGATGCTCCTATAGTGACACTCCTATAGTGATGCTCCTATAGTGATACTCCTATAGTGATGCTCCTATAGTGATGCTCCTATAGTGATGCTCCTATAGTGATGCTCCTATAGTGAACGCTCCTTTAGTGTTGCTCTTATAGTGATACTCCTATAGTGATGCTCCTATAGTGATGCTCCTATAGTGAACGCTCCTATAGTGATGCTCCTATAGTGATACTCCTATAGTGAACACTCCTATAGTGAACACTCCTATAGTGACGCTCCTATAGTGATGCTCCTATAGTGAACACTCCTATAGTGAACACTCCTATAGTGACGCTCCTGTAGTGATACTCCTATAGTGAACACTCCTATAGTGAACACTCCTATAGTGACGCTCCTGTAGTGATACTCCTATAGTGAACACTCCTATAGTGAACACTCCTATAGTGACGCTCCTGTAGTGATACTCCTATAGTGAACACTCCTATAGTGAACACTCCTATAGTGACGCTCCTGTAGTGAACACTCCTATAGTGAACGCTCCTATAGTGATGCTCCTATAGTGATACTCCTATAGTGATACTCCTATAGTGATGCTCCTATAGTGATGCTCCTATAGTGACCGCTCCTATAGTGATGCTCCTATAGTGATGCTCCTATAGTGATACTCCTATAGTGATGCTCCTATAGTGATGCTCCTATAGTGATGCTCCTATAGTGATGCTCCTATAGTGATGCTCCTATAGTGATGCTCCTATAGTGATACTCCTATAGTGATGCTCCTATAGTGATGCTCCTATAGTGATACTCCTATAGTGATACTCCTATAGTGATGCTCCTATAGTGATGCTCCTATAGTGACCGCTCCTATAGTGATGCTCCTATAGTGATGCTCCTATAGTGATGCTCCTATAGTGATGCTCCTATAGTGATGCTCCTATAGTGATGCTCCTATAGTGATGCTCCTATAGTGATACTCCTATAGTGATGCTCCTATAGTGATGCTCCTATAGTGATGCTCCTATAGTGATGCTCCTATAGTGATGCTCCTATAGTGATGCTCCTATAGTGAACACTCCTATAGTGATGCTCCTATAGTGATACTCCTATAGTGATGCTCCTATAGTGATGCTCCTATAGTGAACACTCCTATAGTGATGCTCCTATAGTGAACGCTCCTATAGTGACCGCTCGTATAGTGATACTCCTATAGTGAACGCTCCTATAGTGACCGCTCGTATAGTGATACTCCTATAGTGAACGCTCCTATAGTGAACGCTCCTATAGTGATGCTCCTATAGTGATGCTCCTATAGTGAACACTCCTATAGTGATGCTCCTGTAGTGAACACTCCTATAGTGATACTCTTATAGTGATACTCCTATAGTGAACGTTCATATAGTGAAGGCTTGTGTAGTGATATTCCTATAGAGATACTCGTATAGTGAACACTCCTATAGTGAACGCTCGTGTAGTGATACTCCTATAGTGATGCTCCTATAGTGATACTCCTATAGTGATACTCCTATAGTGATACTCCTATAGTGATACTCCTATAGTGATGCTCCTATAGTGATACTCCTATAGTGAACGCTCTTATAGTGAACGCTCCTATAGTGAACACTCCTGTAGTGAAAACTTCTATAGTGAACGCTCGTATAGTGAACGCTCGTATAGTGAATGCTTATAGTGAACGATCCTATAGTGAACACTCCTATAGTGAACACTCCTATAGTGAACGCTCCTTTAGTGATACTCCTATAGTGATACTCCTATAGTGAACGCTCGTATAGTAAACGCTCGTATAGTGATACTCCTATAGTGAACGCTCCTATAGTGATGCTCCTATAGTGAACGCTCGTATAGTAAACGCTCGTATAGTGATACTCCTATAGTGAACGCTCCTATAGTGATGCTCCTATAGTGAACGCTCGTATAGTAAACGCTCGTATAGTGATACTCCTATAGTGAACGCTCCTATAGTGAACACTCCTGTAGTGAAAACTTCTATAGTGAACGCTCGTATAGTGAACGCTCGTATAGTGAATGCTTATAGTGAACGATCCTATAGTGAACACTCCTATAGTGAACACTCCTATAGTTAACGCTCCTTTAGTGATACTCCTATAGTGATACTCCTATAGTGAACGCTCGTATAGTAAACGCTCGTATAGTGATACTCCTATAGTGAACGCTCCTATAGTGATGCTCCTATAGTGATACTCCTATAGTGAACGCTCGTATAGTAAACGCTCGTATAGTGATACTCCTATAGTGAACGCTCCTATAGTGATGCTCCTATAGTGAACACTCATATAGTGAACGCTCGTATAGTGAACGCTCGTATAGTGAACGCTCCTTTAGTGATACTCCTATAGTGATACTCCTATAGTGAACGCTCGTATAGTAAACGCTCGTATAGTGATACTCCTATAGTGAACGCTCCTATAGTGATGCTCCTATAGTGAACACTCATATAGTGAACGCTCGTATAGTGAATGCTTATAGTGAACGATCCTATAGTGAACACTCCTATAGTGAACACTCCTATAGTGAACGCTCCTTTAGTGATACTCCTATAGTGATACTCCTATAGTGAACGCTCGTATAGTAAACGCTCGTATAGTGATACTCCTATAGTGAACGCTCGTATAGTGAATGCTTATAGTGAACACTCCTTTAGTGATATTCCTATAGAGATACTCGTATAGTGAACACTCGTATAGTGAACGCTCGTGTAGGGATGCAGCGAGTGTGAGGCGGCGGATGAATAAAACATGCTGTGCTGTCAGCAGATACGAGCTTTAATAATGCCACTGTTAGAGACAGACTCGGCTCTGACACATCGCATTGTTTATTTTACTACTAAAATAATATGAGACATAAAAACAGTTCGGGGCGAATAAGGCCACGAGGTCTGTGCTGGGGCTGAGCGCAGGGCTGCCGAACGTACGGAACATCACATTCCAAAACTACGATCGAAACTAGAGACTCATTTTACGCAGGTATTGATCCTACAAAAGGCCCACTGACAGGACAGAGCAGAACCTCCTGAAAGTGTTTAGAACAAGTATAAGAGCACAGAGACTAGAATATAAGGACCTGGTTTAGACCTGGTTTAGACCTGGTTTAGACCTGGTTTAGTCCCGGTTTAGACCCGGCTTAGACCCGGTTTAGACCTGGTTTAGACCTGGTTTAGACCTGGTTTAGACCTGGTTTAGACCCGGTTTAGACCTGGTTTAGACCTGGACCACACATATAAGGACCCATGGAGATTGTCTCAAGGTTTTTATTTCCTTAGTGGAATCTGTATTGAGTCTAGTTCTTAAAATCAAAATCGAGTTTGAAATTTTAGTATCATGAAAACACAGGGCCAAATGTTTATGGACTTTAAAAACACAGAGGAGCACTTCTGGGTTAGCTTTAGTCATGTTTTTGCATTTGGCCCGTCCTTCAGTGTCTCTACCAGGAGCAGTGGACCAGATCTGGTTATGATCCTGGTCAAGACCTCTCTGGACCCTCCTCAGATCTGGTTATGATCCTGGTCAGGACCTCTCTGGACCCTCCTCAGATCTGGTTATGATCCTGGTCAGGACCTCTCTGGACCCTCCTCAGATCTGGTTATGATCCTGGTCAGGACCTCTCTGGACCCTCCTCAGATCTGGTTATGATCCTGGTCAGGACCTCTGTGGACCCTCCTCAGATCTGGTTATGATCCTGGTCAGGACCTCTGTGGACCCTCCTCAGATCTGGTTATGATCCTGGTCAGGACCTCTCTGGACCCTCCTCAGATCTGGTTATGATCCTGGTCCTGGCCACAAACCTGTCACTTTTTACAGCTCGTTCATGATTCAAAAATTATATCTTCCCCGCGAGAGATGCATTATGGGAGAGTGATAAACCCCGCCTCCTCGCCGCGTTTACAGCCAATCAGACGAGAGCGCTCTGAAGTAAAAGCGCCGGTCGAGTCGTATCCGAGAAATGAGAATTGGAAAATAAAAGAAATGACGAGAAGAATAAACCGGCTTCAGGATCCCACACAAAACACCGCCTGATTTATGACGGACAGAAAATAAAACTCAGGACTGTTTGGGACTGTGAAGACCGGTTCAGTCCAGGTTTAGTCCTGGTTCAGTCCAGGTTTAGTCCTGGTTCAGTCCAGGTTTAGTCCTGGTTCAGTCCAGGTTTAGTCCTGGTTTAATCCAGGTTTAGTCCAGGTTTAGTCCAGGTTTAGTCCTGGTTTAGAATTGGTGTAGTCCTGAGGTAGTCCTGGTTTTGACCTGGTTTAGTCCTGCTTTAGACCTGGTTTAGTCCTGGTTTAGTCCTGGTTCAGTCCTGGTTTAGAACTGGTGTAGTCCTTAGGTAGTCCCGAGGTAGTCCTGGTTTTCACCTGGTTTAGTCCAGGTTTGATCCTGATTTAGACCTGGTTTGGTCCTGGTTTAGTCCTGGTTTGGTCCAGGTTTAGTCCTGGTTTAGTCCAGGTTTGATCCTGGTTTGGTCCTGGTTTGGTCCTGGTTTAGTCCTGCTTAAAACCTGGTTTAGTCCAGGTTTGGTCCTGGTTTGGTCCTTGTTTAGTCCTGCTTAAGACCTGTTTTAGTCCAGGATTAGTCCTGGTTCAGTCCTGGTTTTGACCTGGTTTAGTCCTGGTTTAGACCTGGTTTGGTCCTGGTTTAGACCTGGTTTAGACCTGGTTTGGTCCTGGTTTGGTCCTGGTTTGGTCCTGGTTTGGTCCTGGTTTAGTCCTAGTTTAGTCCAGGTTTGATCCTGGTTTAGACCTGGTTTGGTCCTGGTTTAGTCCTGGTTTAGACCTGGTTTGGTCCTGGTTTGGTCCTGGTTTAGTCCTGGTTTAGTCCTGGTTTAGTCCTGGTTTAGTCCAGGTTTGATCCTGGTTTGGTCCTGGTTTGGTCCTGGTTTAGTCCTGCTTAAGACCTGGTTTAGTCCAGGTTTGGTCCTGGTTTGGTCCTTGTTTAGTCCTGCTTAAGACCTGTTTTAGTCCAGGTTTAGTCCTGGTTCAGTCCTGGTTTTGACCTGGTTTAGTCCAGGTTTGATCCTGGTTTAGTCCAGGTTTGGTCCTGGTTTAGTCCTGCTTAAGACCTGGTTTAGTCCAGGTTTGGTCCTGGTTTGGTCCTTGTTTAGTCCTGCTTAAGACCTGTTTTAGTCCAGGTTTAGTCCTGGTTCAGTCCTGGTTTTGACCTGGTTTAGTCCAGGTTTGATCCTGGTTTAGTCCAGGTTTGGTCCTGGTTTAGTCCTGCTTAAGACCTGTTTTAGTCCAGGTTTAGTCCTGGTTCAGTCCTGGTTTTGACCTGGTTTAGTCCAGGTTTGATCCTGGTTTAGTCCAGGTTTGGTCCTGGTTTAGTCCTGCTTAAGACCTGTTTTAGTCCAGGTTTAGTCCTGGTTCAGTCCTGGTTTTGACCTGGTTTAGTCCAGGTTTGATCCTGGTTTAGTCCAGGTTTGGTCCTTGTTTAGTCCTGCTTAAGACCTGTTTTAGTCCAGGTTTAGTCCTGGTTCAATCCTGGTTTTGACCTGATTTAGTCCAGGTTTGATCCTGGTTTAGTCCAGGTTTGGTCCTGGTTCAGTCCTGGTTTAGACCTGGTTTGGTGCTGGTTTGGTCCTGGTTCAGTCCTGGTTTAGACCTGGTTTGGTGCTGGTTTGGTCCTGGTTTGGTCCTGGTTTAGTCCTGGTTTGGTCCTGGTTTGGTCCTGGTTTAGTCCTGGTTTAGTCCTGGTTTAGTCCTGGTTTAGTCCTGCTTAAGACCTGGTTTAGTCCAGGTTTGGTCCTGGTTTGGTCCTGGTTTAGTCCTGCTTAAGACCTGTTTTAGTCCAGGTTTAGTCCTGGTTCAGTCCTGGTTTTGACCTGGTTTAGTCCAGGTTTGGTCCTGGTTTAGTTCTGGTTTAGTCCAGGTTTGGTCCTGGTTTAGACCTGGTTTAGACCTAGTTTGGTCCTGGTTTGGTCCTGGTTTAGTCCTGGTTCAGTCCTGGTTTTGACCTGGTTTAGTCCAGGTTTGGTCCTGGTTTAGTTCTGATTTAGTCCTGGTTTGGTCCTGGTTTAGTCCTGGTTTAGTCCTGGTTTAGTCCTGGTTTGATCCTGGTTTGGTCCTGGTTTGGTCCTGGTTTAGTCCTGCTTAAGACCTGTTTTAGTCCAGGTTTAGTCCTGGTTCAGTCCTGGCTTTGACCTGGTTTAGTCCAGGTTTGGTCCTGGTTTAGTTCTGGTTTAGTCCTGGTTTAGTCCTGGTTTGGACCTGGTTTAGACCTAGTTTGGTCCTGGTTTAGTCCTGGTTTAGTCCTGGTTTGGTCCTGGTTTGGTCCTGGTTTAGTCCTGGTTTAGTCCTGGTTGAGTCCTGGTTTGGTCCTGGTTAGGACCTGGTAAAAACCTGGTTTAGTTCTGATTAGGTTTCAAAAGTCACTGTACATTTTAAAGTTCAGATTGTAAAGTATTTCAGATGGGAAGTTTCACAGTATGGCTTTAAACTTATCTCTATGGAAACAACCAGCTGATACCAGGCCAGCAGAAAGGTTCCACAGTGCAGCTTTAGGTTCTGTCCCGGTTTTGTATAAATTCACTTCTTATTAAAACTCTGCCCCGGTAACAGGCTTAACCGTCTCTCCGTTCCAATCAAACCGTTATGAACGCCGCTTCTGCACGCGCTCAGTCCGGATTAGCATTAGCATCGGGATTAGCCCTGATCCGGAGCGCCGCGGCGACTCGGGAGCAACAGTCTTTTCCCCGATCGGACTCAGAGCCAAAGCTTTTCAGTTACTACGGCAACAACCACGGACAAACTCCAAGTCATGGGCTTTCAAAGTGTTCGTCTGAGGGAGATTTTAAGTAAAAACATCGAGCGAACAGACGAGCGCAGAGAAACGTGAATTATTTTGGTCTAAATCATCCTGAACAAACTTTCTTTTTTGAGCTCGATAAGGTTTGGACAGAACATTTTAACTGTTTCTGGAGTAAAATAATAAAAATAAAATCAAGCCAAACCACGACTGAACCAGAACTAAAGCAGGACTAATCCAGGTCTAATCAAGGTCTAAACCAGGACTAAAGCAGGACTAAACCAGGATTAAACCAGGACTAAACCAGGCCTAAACCAGGACTAAAGCAGGACTAAACCAGGACTAAAGCAGGACTGAACCAGGACTAAACCAGGACTAAATCAGGACTAAACCAGGATTAAACCAGGACTAAACCAGGCCTAAACCAGGACTAAAGCAGGACTAAACTTGGACTAAATCAGAACTAAACCAGGACTAAACCAGGACTAATCCAGGTCTAAACCAGGACTAAAGCAGGACTGAACCAGGACTAAACCAGGACTAAATCAGGACTAAACCAGGATTAAACCAGGACTAAACCAGGACTAATCCAAGTCTAAACCAGGACTAAAGCAGGACTGAACCAGGTCTAAACCAGGACTAAAGCAGGACTGAACCAGGACTAAAGCAGGACTGAACCAGGACTAAACCAGGACTAAACCAGGATTAAACCAGGACTAAACCAGGCCTAAAGCAGGACTAAACCAGGCCTAAACCAGGACTAAAGCAGGACTAAAGCAGGACTAAAGCAGGACTAAACCAGGACTAAAGCAGGACTAAAGCAGGACTAAACTAGGACTAAACCAGGCCTAAAGCAGGACTAAACCAGGCCTAAACCAGGACTAAACCAGGACTAAACCAGGATTAAACCAGGACTAAAGCAGGACTAAACTAGGACTAAACCAGGCCTAAAGCAGGACTAAACCAGGCCTAAACCAGGACTAAACCAGGAATAAACCAGGATTAAACCAGCACTAAACCAGGATTAAACCAGGATTAAACCAGAACTAAACTTGGACTAAATCAGAACTAAACCAGGACTAATCCAGGTCTAAACCAGGACTAAACCAGGACTGAACCAGGACTAAACCAGGATTAAACCAGAACTAAAGCAGGACTGAACCAGGACTAAAAAAAGGATTAAACCAGGCCTAAACTTGGACTAAATCAGAACTAAACCAGGACTAAACCAAGACTAATCCAGGTCTAAACCAGGACTAAAGCAGGACTGAACCAGGACTAAACCAGGACTAAATCAGGACTAAACCAGGATTAAACCAGGACTAAACTTGGACTAAATCAGAACTAAACCAGGACTAAACCAGGACTAATCCAGGTCTAAACCAGGACTAAAGCAGGACTGAACCAGGACTAAACCAGGACTAAATCAGGACTAAATCAGGACTAAACCAGGACTAAACCAGGTCTAAAGCAGGACTGAACCAGGATTAAACCAGGACTGAACCAGGATTAAACCAGGACTAAACTTGGACTAAACCAGGACTCCTCAGATGTATCTGAATAATCTCCATCTGTTCTGTCTCTCGTGTTTTTGTGGTGAAAGTTGAATTGTGTTTTTGGTTTTCTTTCCCAGTTTGATTTGAGCCTCGGCAGGAGCAGCTCTGACTAACGAGGCGGTAATTAAACAAACACAACACACAAACCGCACAAACACCGACGGGTACAAACACAAACACTGCACAGAATGTAGTAGTATCACTTTTTGGACAAATGTTGTTTTGAGAAGAAAAACAAGCTTTATTAAATGTCGCCCCGAACTTACTGGAACTACGCTGGCGAGCTACAGAACCGGAGCAGAACTGGACCCAGACGACGCCGTCATCGGTAAGTCAGTGTTAATGCACGACACTGTTGAAGGGGACGCCATACAGAGTCACATTAAAAAAAAAGCACTACAGTGGTCCCTCGTTTATCACGGGGGTTCGGTTCCAGAAATAACCTGCAATTAGTGAAATCAGTGAAGTAGGACAACTTTATATTTTACAATTATTCTCCATGTTTAAGGCTGTAAATGCCTCACCACACACATTATACACTTTTCTCACACTGGAATTAACCTTTTCTCACATTTCTCTCTTGTTTAAACACTCAAACGTTTGTACATTTTCCACAAAATGTATCAATAGTGAAGCGGGGGGGGGGTGTGCGCGCGGACACGTGCACCCGCTCATCGTGGTCAAATCCATAGAGCTGCATGACCGGCGCGAGGCCGTACGTCCAACCCGGGGCTACAAGCACGAGGCCGAGGCAGCGTCCGGACTGTGCCTCCCCCTCTGGAACGCGTCCAACGATGCAGTCGAAGCGAACACGCACAAGAGCCGCACGAAACAAGGCAAAGAGCCGCATGCTGTGATTTAATCCTGGTTTAGACCTGGTTTAGTCCTGGTTTAGTCCACGTTTAGTCCTGGTTTAGTCCACGTTTAGTCCTGGTCTGGTCCCGGTCTGGTCCCAGTCTGGTTCTCATGTCTTAGTCCCGGTCTGGTCCCGGTCTGGTCCCGGTCTGGTCCCGGTCTGGTCCCGGTCTGGTCCCGGTCTGACCCCCGGTCTGGTCCCAGTCTGGTCCTCATGTCTTAGTCCTGGTCTGATCCTGGTCTGGTCCTCATGTCTTAGTCCTGGTCTGA